>MATQ01001179.1:27478-41649 GCA_001687025.1 Chenopodium suecicum | reverse complement strand
AAATTTGAACTGTATTATTTTTACCATTAATCCAAGTGTTTTGTACGTCTTTGATACATGCACTTTAAACCACGGGGCTTGGTCCGGCTCAATAGATGAGTCACTACTAATTTCTTGTGGGGCATTATCGGTTATTTCAATTCCTGATCGAAAAAGTCTAACACGAATGGTTGAACTGTTACACAAAAATATTTTCAACACGTCTCCATTAATGATTTGATTTTCACTGATAAATTCTTCCCATCCATTTCCACGTTCCGAACAACAACTGTCCACGAATGATTGCCAAGACCTCGATACACAGTTACATTGCCATCACGGAGAATATGCTCTAATGTGCCGGGGATACGCTTGAATTATAAATAAACACCCAACATTAAAAACAAAACCAATAAATGAAAAAATTTATCGAAATAGAATTATCACACTTGCATTAACGACTATTGTCAATTACTTACCAAAGCAACACGTCTTCTGTCATTAACAACTACTTCGAAACTTGGATTATTCCAGTGATTCATCTCTCTCAAATTCTGCATGTGTGTCACAAAATAACTAATTTCAAAAATCAGATGATTATTAAACACACATGATTGAAAATATACTACCATTACCTTATTGATCCTATTTCACCTTGCAACTTTACAAGTCTTACAACAACTACTTCTTAACTTTTAAGTGCACAATTTTTTGGTTCAGTTGTAAATGTTCTTATAGTTGGTAGGGGGTTACAATTATTTGATTCCCATTACCTTAAAAAGTTTGAGGTGACAATACAAAAAGAGAATATATTCCCTATTCTTTGGAAACATGAGTGTACTTATTATTTTGGATATACTCAAATTCAGTATTTCTACGAGCAACTCCAATAGCGAGCTAATTGTGAGATTAGCTTGCCATGCCATTGCGAAGCTATTATTCCTGCTAGCTAATTCATACCACAATGGTTAGGATAATTAATATATATATATTTTTCCAGCTTTATTTTTTTAAATAATTAGTATTTTAATAGAGACAATTAATTTCTAAGCTAAATAGCTTAGCTAAGCTAATTTGCTTGGCATTAGCTTGACGAAACTAATTATTAAATATACTTATTGTTTTGGCCTATTAGCTTGAAAATAATTAACATTGCAACCTAGTCGTTGAAAGCAACAATTGGAGTTGCTCTAAGAATCTAGGTGTCACAAAATATAAATAAAAAAATGAATACACTAAATTTCCCTTTTGCTATGTAATAATTAATTATTTAAAAAATGAACTTCATGGATTAATGTATTATTTATAAATGACTTAGACTATTATTTTAGTTATTTCTCCGTAATTGAAGACATTAAATAACTAATTTATAAGATCAGAGGATTAGTAAACCAGTAGCTCAACACATAAAAGACAAAGTGTAATGATTATTATTAGACATTTGAGACAAAATACAGTCATTTGCCTTGTCCAACCTTTGATTGCAAGTAACACATTTTTTGGTTAAAGGGTAGTGGATGGCTGGATGCAATATGTAGTCAAATCAAGTCATATTAGGAATGCAAGCCAACTGAATATAGTATTCGACAGGCGCACAATATTATAAGTCTTTGCAAGTTTTAGGTATGGCCAAGTTTCCAAGACTCTACTAGGTGCCTATGTAATTTCTGATGTAATTTCCATGCAATACATTTACCTACCTAAAAAAATTTTAACACTAATTAAAAATTTGAAACTAATAATATGTTTAATGCAGTCAGTAGGACGAAAAAATGAAAAAGGGTAATTTGAATGAAACTATTAATAGGTAATTAGGTATAAGTGAATAGGACGAAAAAAAATAAGGGTAAGTTGAATAAGTAGAAAAATACAAATGAAACAACTAACATAACCACATGTCCACATGTGTAGTCAACTCAAAATAAACAATATTTCAGGGATTGTAGACTGAACTTGCTTAACTGTAGGCTCAACCTACATTGTCCTTTGGCATCATGAAGCTAGATGGTAGGTTTCATTTTCAAGGAATTGGATAAAACCTACCATCGGTAGGTTTCATTTTCAAGGAATATGTATAGAGTTTGGCTGAGTTGAGGAGACGTTGAACACAATTTTGAAATAGGATTACATCGGCTTACAACTCATTTAGGATAACAACAAATTTGCACCTCATGCACTATATAAATTACTTTTTTTATTTGTATCAAACAAGCTGAATATATAATGACAATACATAATGTCATTAATTTGGTTAAATAAAAATACATTTTCTATTACATGAATCGATTTGAATTACAATATATTTTATAATGAAATATATCGAATAGTTTGGTAAATTACAATATAGGAAATTTTGTCAAAAACTACCAATTAAAGTGCGTGTTTTGAAAACAACTACCTATTAAAAAAAAATTTAAAAGAACTACCACAAAGTTGTAAAAAGTTTAAGTAGCACTACCACTTTAATAATTCCAACTAGAATATTCGGCATGTAGGTTCTACTTTTTACCTTTACCTCATAAAATCATCATCTAAATTAACTAAATTACCCTTCATAAAGGTAAAAAGTGATAAAAAGTGAGACCCAAATACCGGAGATTTTAGCCAAAATTGTTAAAGTGGTAGTGCTAGTTAAACTTTTTATATCTTTGTGGTAGTTCTTTTAAAAAAAATTTAATAGGTAGTTGTTTTCAAAACACGTGCTTTAATTGGTAGTAATTGACAAAATTTCCTACAATATATTTCAGATGGAAAAAAGTAATGTATTATCCGAATTATTATTAGGTAGTCAGGAATTATAACATTACAGAAAAAAATGTGATGTTAATAAAAATCACTTTGTGATTGATTGATTTTTTTTTTTTTTTAAATAATCAAAGTCTTACTAATAACAAATAAATTTATTATAATTATGATTTAAATTTAAAAAACAAGACTACCAATTCATTGTCTTATTAACTAAAAATATTTTTGTTTTAAATTCAAACAACGTGACATAAATTTCTGTAAATAAAATTGATCAAAATATTACAGAAATATAAACAGCTGCGAAATATATGATACAGCTTTAATTTTTGTTTTAACATTGAATTAATGAAATGGAAAGATGTGTTAAAACCTGAAATTTAGCAGTACCTATCACAACAAATTGATATTCGGCTTTGAGTATAAGGATGATGTTGAGGTCCATGCTGGCAATCCAATGCAAATAAGGTCAACATATTTCAGCCGTTGATTATCTTAGTCCATCACATGTAAGCCACGCTGGCAATCTATGTCTGTGGATAATTTTCAGCCGTTGATTATCTAAGTCCACCACAGATTGCCGTTGATTGTGGTTTATTTTCTCATATACCTAATTAGATATTTAATAATGATATTTAAACTTAACTATGTAGTTATTCTGAGTTAATTTAAATAATATTACTAACCATTGATATTATGAACTAATTATAAAGTAAAGTAAATGTTTAGATTTAAGTAGGGAAAAAGCTAATCGGATCGGATTGGGTAACGGTTACTTTGGTGACTAAGCTAATACCCATAACCATACCTGGTAACAATTGATCGGAAAGGGTACCAAAACCATTTTGGTTTAGGGTTCAGAGGGTTTAGGGTTTAATAATAGTGTATGATATATGGTTGTTTATGGTTAAGGGTTTTGATTTTTAGGTATCAAAGAGTTTAGGGTTAAATATGGTGTATACGGTTTATGGTTTATCGTGGTATATGATTTAGGATTTAGGGTTCAGGTTTAGGGTTTAAATGTTAGGGGTTTAGGGTTTTGGGTTTTGGGTTCGTTTCGGATCGGATTTAGGGTTTAGGGTTTAGTGAGTATTAGGGTTGAGGGTTTAGGGTTTTGGGTTCGTTTCGGGTTTCGTGTTTAGGGTTTAGGGTTTAGTGAGTATTAGGGTTTAGGGTTTTGGGTTCGTTTCGGGTTTCGTGTTTAGGGTTTAGGGTTTATTGAGTATTAAGGTTTAGGGTTTAGTGACTTTTAGGGTTTACGGTTTTAGGTTATATGGTTTAGGGTTTATATTGTGGTTTATGATATAGGGTTTAGGGTTTAGGGTGTTACGATTTTAGGGTCTATTGTGTTTAGTGATTATTGAGTTTTAGGGTTTAGGTTTTAGGTTGTAGGGTTTAGGGTTTAGGGTTTAGGGTTTAGGGTTTAGGGTTATAGGTTAGGGTTTAGGGTTTATCGTGGTTTATGATTTAGGAGTTAGGGTTTTAGGGTTAGGGTTTATGGTTTAGGGGTTTAGGTTTTAGGGTTTAGGGTTTCAGGGTTTAGGGTTTAGGATTTAGTGTTTAGGATTTAGGGTTTAGGGTTTATTGTGGTTTAGGGTTTAGGGTTTAGGGTTTATTGTACCACATTATATTAATAATTATTTACTGTCCATAATTAATTACCGTACCACTTTTTATTATCAGTGATAATTGCTAAAATCAATCAATTAACCTATACTAAAAGCGAACCCTAATTTCCCGCTTTTTTATTTCTTTATTTTTTTTATTTTTTTTTTTGCCAAATTTGTATGACTTCTAATTTTTAACCTACAAGAATACTTATTTCCATTTTAATCTAATCATACTCAATAATTTTTTATTTTTAACACATATTTACTAGGAATCTTTTAGTTATAACTACAGTAACATAGATTAAAATTAAGGTATTGAAAATTTATTATAATTAAAAATAGAAAAAAAAATTTTAATAAAAGTTTATTTTTTCCCTCCAAATTAAAATTTATTTTAATTAAAAATAGAAGAAAATAATTTGGTATCATAAATTTACCAAAAAAAAAATAGTTGTAACAAAATAATAGTCTTTTTTTTCGTTAAAAAAACAAAAACCTATTATTTTGTTACGTCAATTTTTTTTTGGTAAATTATTTTTAAATTAACATTATTCTTTACATTTTTTGTTATTAAGTCTAATTATTACCGTGCATGCACTAGTACAAAATTGAGTTTATGTAACATGTGTTGGTAACACTTATTGAAGTGCAAAATTAATAGATATATAAGTAACACTTTGGTAACATTTTTGTAGAATGTAACACTCAATGTAACACTTTTAAAATTAGTATCATTACAAAGTAATACTTTTCACATAAGTAACATTATAGAGTAACACTTTTAAAATAGGTAACATTTTATAGTAACACCTAACAAGTTATACTTTATTTTTATAATATCCCTAACCTATAAAGCCCCAACATGACATTACTCTCTTTTCCTATACTGCCCTCTAATAAAGACAACTATGTAAATTGACCTTGTTGTCTTTGGCCTTCACTAACAGTAGTGACTAGTGAACTAGTGAGTAGTGAGTACTACAACTTTTTTTTTTTGAAGCAAATGAGTACTACAATTCTTTCTTTTTTTTTTGAAGCAAATGAGTACTACAATTCTTTTTTTTTTTTTTCCAGGAAAAGTATTACTGAACAACTCTACAACTACAAGTAATAAATTCCTCAAAAAAAAAAAAGAAAAAATATTCTTCAAGTAATAAAAAATAGATAAATAAAACAAAAATAAAACCTTTTTTTCCTCAAAAAAAAAAAACTTTAAAATTATATATCGCTGGATTCTCAAACCCCCCCCCCAGAAATGATGAACCCTAGATCGCCTTCAATTGATTGCTCGAATCTCTTGTTACTCGATTACTCATTTCTGATCGATTCTCTTTTGCTTGAAGTGCTTCCAATTGATACGAATGAATTGCTGAATCGCCCAAATCGAAAGTTTCAGGTATCAATTTTATTATTATATGTTGAGTTTTTGATTAAATTGGAGAAATTGTGTGATAATTTGTTGATTTCTTGCGATTTGAATGTCACTTTCAGTTTTCCATATCAATTTTGTTATTACTGAATTTTCTCTTTTCACTCGAATTTTCTGCGTGTTAGATTTTGCTGCATTTGTGATGTTTTTGTTAAATTCTTAATTGTATGAACTGATTTATGTTTATTGCCTTGATTTAATTGGAAATGCAGTTAATTGATTATGTTGTAGAACTTCGACTTAAATAGTCATCCGTGGCAAGGATTCCATGATTATTATTACGTTATTTTTTCCCTCTAATCCACAGTTTATAATTAACTTTGATTTTTGACAATTGATATTTTTGAATTGATTTGCTATTAGTTGATGTCAGATAATAGAAGAAATTGGGTCAGATTGAGGTACTTTGATGATACTTATAACTGCAGTTATGAAATTCTGATAACCTAATTTCAATGATTGTTTTTGGGTTTTCTCTTGGATTTATAATTAACTTCGATGTTTAATTATTGTTATTTTTGAAAAATTTCTGGTTTTCAGTGCCTCTATGGATTTTAAGATCAGAGTCCTACAGGCCTACTGCTGTTGTAAGGGAGGCTATGAAAGGGTGGGTGTCTCAGCGATCCTATTCCTTTGAGATGTTCAATAAGGTATGGCTCAATGTATCCCTTCGAATTATTTATTTGTTTTGGAGGATGAACATTACACAAAGAAAGTTAGAGTTAAGAATAGTAGAATACTTTAGAGAAATAAAGTACTAAAACGTGGCTCGCATTGAGAGATTTGCCAAGAAAATTGATGGATGGGCTAGAATCGTACATAGCTTTGGATTTAAATTAATTAATGAATGAGTATGTCTATGTATGTTTATGTGCTATATTGGAGGTGAAGGAAACTTCAATTGAAAATGGTTTCACTAGAATTGCTTAGAAACGTCCATACGTTTTTGAAGGAATGAGCTCTCTATTCCATGAGTTTGTCATTTAGAGTTCAAGCCAACCTCTTATTTAAAATAAAATTTCAGAAGCCTTTGTACAGGGCTAGTCTGGATATATGTGAAAAACCATATATATTTATGAAAAGGTATAGATAAGTAAAATTATATAATTTACTTTGTGTTTGTATTAGTTTTCTTTCGTTGATTATTGTAAGTATAACGAGCAAAAACTATAATATATTTAATATGACATGCATTAGATTTGCTTTTCTTTCTATTTTCCAGGCCTTTAATTTTTCCACCTGTGATAGTGAAAATTAACATGATTAATAACTTCCTTACATGCTCTTTTGCTCTTCTTGTTCTCGGGCATTTGAATTTGATGAGCC
Organism: Chenopodium suecicum; assembly: GCA_001687025.1. NCBI lineage: Eukaryota > Viridiplantae > Streptophyta > Magnoliopsida > Caryophyllales > Amaranthaceae > Chenopodium > Chenopodium suecicum. The sequence continues at coordinate 34,560 of MATQ01001179.1, read as the reverse complement.
CATGATGAATTATGGACTTTGCTTTGAAATATGGATATTGTTGAATGGTGAATGCAATCTGATCATCTCCTTAATCAAAGTAGCGCTTGTTGGATCAGGGATGATGTTGATTGATGAGAGCATATCTATCATGTTTTATATATCTGAAGGTTTGTAGGAACGTGGATAATTATGCAAGAGATAGTGGTCTGGTATGTGTAGGACAGTAGGAGAGTTCTTCAAGAGATAGTGGTCTAGTATGTGTAGGACAGTAGGACAATAAATATCAATTTTTATTAATTGATGTTTATTAATATCTGAGGCAAGCTAATAAACAATTTTGATTACTCAAGGTGATCCTCTCATCCCCTTATTGATTTCATTATGCTCCGTGCTAGCTTAATTTAGTTACCCTTACATTCTTGTTTTTGCTTTTGCTTAAGTAAACTTGTTTTTGGTGAGATTCCATTTTAATTACTCGAGGGGATCTTCTCATTCCCAACTATGAATTAATATGAATATGCCATATGATGATGACCTTTAACTATGAATTAATAAAATATTTTGCTCTTGTATTGTGTAGGATTAGGAGAAAATCAGGAGGATGAAAGTGCTAGCTGCAAACATAGAAGAAACTGTTCGTCTTGAGTCTAGTTCAGCTGTTCAATCCCAGTTCGTGGACACGAAAATGGTCTTTGGTCCCAGTATAGCTGTTGCAACTCAGCAAATAGATTTTCAACACAAGTGTTGCCACTGTTTTCGCTAGCTAGCTGATGCTATGTGCCAATATTACTATTGTTTGCTGCATCCACGCTGACTGTTTTTATAGATATTAGAGGTCCATAAGAGACCGTAGTTTACTTTATTTTATTTTGATTATTATTTGTGTTCATGGATATTTTTTATAAGAATAATGGAATTAATTATTTCAATTTAAATTATTGTCTATTGTATATGCTTATTTCATATTCGTTGTTGTTGTACATTTTAATATATTTTATATTATAAAAATTAATAATAATAATAATAATAATAATAATAATAATAATAATAATAATAATAATAATAATAATAATAATAATAATAATAATATAAAATGTTGCCTATTAATTAATAAGGTGTTATATTAGTTTGCAAAAGTGATGCATAATGTCAAATAAAGTGCTACTAAATATCAAAAGGGGATTGAAAAATGTTACCTAATCATCAACAAAGTGTTACACATTAGTTTGAAAAAGTGATACATAATGTCGAAAAAAGTGATACTATATGATTGAAAAATGTTACTAAAGATATGTAAGTGTTACATAAGAAATAAAAAGTAACACTTTAAAAATGATACTTATAATATAAAAAGTGATACATAAGAGGGTTAATAGTAACACTTTTGAAAGTGTTAGCATACATTACCCAAAGTGTTACATAAGACCTTAGGTAACATGGGCGGAAGTATCACCCAATAAAGTGTTACCTATAGTCTATGATAACACTTTTATCACTTTATGTAACACTTTTTGGGTGTTACTTGAGGTTAGTTTTGTACAAGTGATGGCACGGGAGTTAACCTAGCTAGTTTTATCCTATGGGTAAAACCATTGCCTTGTGATTATTATTTGTAATTGTAGAACTATTGGGTCAGCAATGGTTCAAGTTCAGCTGGAAGCATTGGTCTCTGTGATTTTTTATTTTTGATAAGTCACATCACATCAATTTTTTACCAGTCCCTATGTTATTATTTTTTATATGAATAATTTGTGTTCACTAATTTGTCTTATGCTTGCAATGTGGTTTGTGTTGTTTAGGCAATATGGTTTGTGTTGTATAGGAAGCTATATTTACTATTTTTATGTACATAATTAATCAAAAACACTGATAAACATAATCATTAATTGGCTATCGATCAAAAATCATTAATCAAAATCCAAAGTTGGCTAATTGGCTAATTATTAATATGGCTAATTGGCTATCAATCAAAAATCATTAATCAAAATCCAAAGTTGAAGATAATATCATAATCACACTCCAAAAAAATACGTTATTCTGCTTTTAATTTTTTTATTAAACCCTTGATTAAAAAAGTTGAAACATGTTGTTATTTACATGGAAATGTGCTTACTTTTAAGTAGGACCAATATCCTAGGTAAGAATTTGGCTCTTACACATGAACATTAGGGAAATTTTCCGCCAAATTTTGGCTCATGTGTATTATTATCATTGGTTGAGTCATTCTATATAAGAAGATGGTGGGAAAACCATAACTCCAAAAGTTCAAATGGCAAAGAATAAGCATTGTGGTGCTAGGTTTACTTCATGTCTTAGGTTTACTTCATGTCTTGGGGGTAGGTTAATGAAGCTATCCAAAAAAAAATCATAACTCGGGTTACAAAAATTGTCCACAGTCTCCCTCTCCATCCAAAAAATGTCCACCACTTCCATCAAAGCCCCCAATGAGTCATCTCTCTCTGTCGGAAGCCATCACAACAACCAAAATCCCCAAAAAGAAGCGTTCTTGTAACAGACTTCCTCGTCAGGAAATAAATCTAAGGGTATGGAATGTAACGCGAAATGCTTCATTGAGGATTATGGAGCAGCTGTATGGAGTACCCCCCGCCATGTCTTACAAAGAGAGGAAGGAATTAGCTGCTGGCTTTGCTTTGGATGAGGCAACGAAGAAGGAAAGAGACCCTAACATAACTGAAATAGGTGGTCCCAACAACCACACAATTGNCTAATTGGCTAATTATTAATATGGCTAATTGGCTATCAATCAAAAATCATTAATCAAAATCCAAAGTTGAAGATAATATCATAATCACACTCCAAAAAAATACGTTATTCTGCTTTTAATTTTTTTATTAAACCCTTGATTAAAAAAGTTGAAACATGTTGTTATTTACATGGAAATGTGCTTACTTTTAAGTAGGACCAATATCCTAGGTAAGAATTTGGCTCTTACACATGAACATTAGGGAAATATGCCGCCAAAATTTGGCCCATGTGTATTATTATCATTGGTTGAGTCATTCTATATAAGAAGATGGTGGGAAAACCATAACTCCAAAAGTTCAAATGGCAAAGAATAAGCATTGTGGTGCTAGGTTTACTTCATGTCTTAGGTTTACTTCATGTCTTGGGGGTAGGTTAATGAAGCTATCCAAAAAAAAATCATAACTCGGGTTACAAAAATTGTCCACAGTCTCCCTCTCCATCCAAAAAATGTCCACCACTTCCATCAAAGCCCCCAATGAGTCATCTCTCTCTGTCGGAAGCCATCACAACAACCAAAATCCCCAAAAAGAAGCGTTCTTGTAACAGACTTCCTCGTCAGGAAATAAATCTAAGGGTATGGAATGTAACGCGAAATGCTTCATTGAGGATTATGGAGCAGCTGTATGGAGTACCCCCCGCCATGTCTTACAAAGAGAGGAAGGAATTAGCTGCTGGCTTTGCTTTGGATGAGGCAACGAAGAAGGAAAGAGACCCTAACATAACTGAAATAGGTGGTCCCAACAACCACACAATTGTTGTTAGGAGTAGACAACGTGGTGACCATGGTGTGGTCTATGAAGTCAGTGAAGATGAAACATTCGAGGAGGTGTATGCGGATTATGCTTCCCGGTTGGATCTGTCAACACAGAACATAATTCTCAAGAAGAATGGGTGGGCAATTGCTCCCACTGATACTGTTGCTAGGGCTGGAGTTCGAACCGGAGATATAATATACGCCCATGACGTGGTATTCATAGTATATTTACAGTTATCTAATTTTTAGACGGTTTTTAGTAAGCATATAGAGTTATTTACGCTTTATATTAACATAAGCACATTATTAATGCAGAATCCTTCGCATAATATGAATGCCGGTGCTAAGTTGTTCTACATCAAGAACACTTGCACTCCACCAAATCAGTTGAAGGTGTATGGGAAGCTCTCTTCCAAGCTGCAAAAATTGTTCAAGAAATGGGGAGCCGAAATCAACAAGGACCCGAAGAGCTTGACTTTGATCCACCAAGACAGGAGGTTGTCAAGACGTCAAACCATTGGTGATGCTGGTATCAAGAACTTCGACTATGTTTACGCATATCCAAAGAATTAAATCCTTCTAGGGGTGGGTTGGGACTCTTGGCCGGAAGATTTAAATGTTGAGCTGTAGTTATAGTTGGCTCTTTTGAGGCCCTTTTGTGTGGACTTTGTGTTGGCACTTATGAGGCCCTTTTGTGTAGGCCCTTTTGTGTATGGACTTTGTTTAGTAGTATGGAATCAGGCCCAGTAGTATGGATAGGGCACTTTTGTATGGATCAGGCCGAGTAGTATTATTTATGAAGCCCAGTAGTATTATTTATGAAGCCCAGTAGTAGTATGGATCAGGGCCAATAGTAGTAGTTGGTCTAGTAGTGAACTTATCTCTAGGTGTTATGATATGTATTATCAAATGTATTCCAGCTCTTTTAAATGACAAGTACATTGTTACTTTAAGATGCATGTTCCTACATTGTTACTTTAAGATGCATGTTCTTTCAGTGAGTTTCATATAGATGTAGATGTTACACTAAAACACTGTCAAAATAAGTCCAAGTCCTAAAACACTGTGAAAATAAGTCCAAAAATACTGTCAAAATAATTCCAAGTCCTAAAACAATGAATAACCAAATCAATAAAACACTGACAAACAAAGTCCATACTGAACATGGAATCAGGCCCAGTCCAAGTACAATTAAGTCCATTGAAAACATGGAATAAAACACTATCAAACAAATTGCATACTGAACATGGGCCTACTAAATAAATCTAAGCCCAAGTACAAATAAGTCCATTGAAAACATGGAATAAAGACAAACTCGGTTGCCAAACTTGGTTAGATAAATCATGCCTACAGTAATTCAGGTAGATAGATCAAAACTGAGTAAATAGATCAAAACACAATCCATATAAACTAAGTAGATAGAATAATTTAACAATTTATAATTTTCACAATCCATATTTTTCACATTAAAAAATTACAATACGCATATTATGACATAGAATAATATTCACATTCAAACAAATACAGCCTTGTATGGAATTATGAAATTATTGCCTAAATCATACACACCTGATGTTTCTACTGGCTGAGAAAAAATTATATAACTACTTAGAAATTGCCACAACGTTGCGGGTTACACAGTTGTAAGGTAGGTGTTTGAACCAGTCCTCATGTAATGCGGCATACAACTGCTTCGAATAACCACCGCCCTGAAAAGACAAGCCAAAACGAAAAAAAAAATTAGAAATATTAAATACATGCCTTCCTTTCTTTCTTTCTGGCAGCACACATTGTAGGTTGTAGATAGATCTAACTCACAGCTATTTTTATTAGTCGAATGGAGGGTGAGTGATAGCCGACACGTAACAAACACAACTGTGTTGGCTCTCCAAATTTTGCTACAAGCCAAGTACAATTTCTACGAGGCATATCAACGACATCTTGGACATGCATCTGATGAATTGTTCTTTGCGTTCAATGATTGATTAAAAAAGAAGCAATAAGGACTGGAAAAAATAAATAAATTATAACTAACCTGTGACACTATTCCCATGAACTGACTATGTGGGGAATCCAGAAAAGTATTTAGGGCACGCAAAAGCAAACTAAAACCCTCCACACCACCAGCAAAGAATATCACCTCCGTCTGCATAACCGTACTTCGGAACTTTAGGCACATATGACTTGCATTCAATTCCACAAAAATAATAAAAATACCATGTAAAACATTAACCTGGGCAATTGCATCCATTTCATCGCGATTCTGCCACGATTCATGCAATTCCATGCCAAATGCACTATGAAACTGAAACTGCTTGTTTGTTGTCAGTCGAGTAAAATTGAAAATAACAATTTCATAAGTACACATGTATTTAAAACTTACCCAAGCAACAACCCGTCTTAACAAAGACACCAACTCCGAAGTTAAATTCCTTAAAGTGACATCACAAACAAGGGTATCAGATAACAAATAACAACGCCTCAAATAACGGTAAATACAAGTTGCTTGCTCCCCAAATAACATTCCATATACTAATAACCTTACCACGTCGTTGTGCCCCCAGAGAAATAACTGGACAGACCACTCGGTAATTGACAAAACTGAGGAACTTCTGTGTTTGGAACGTAAGTAGGGTTGGTTGAATTAAATGGAACAACATCTGAAAGTGAACTTGCCTTAAAGCTCCTCATACCAGTCCGCTAAGGCCTTTTTACTTGATGTGGAAAAGAGCACTTTGGTGCACCACGACGCTTATTAGGATTATGCCCATTCTCGAGAGGTTTACCAACAAACTGATGGGCCACACCCTGTGTACTCACGACACATGTTAACAACAATTAGAAGCCACAACAACACAGGTTATCAAACAATAAAATTTATTACCTTTGTCATGGAGGAAGGTCCATCACTATCCCGAGCTTCCTTTGGATGAATCTCACCATATGCTACATCTAAACTCTACGTAAAAATATCACAAATTCAAAACCCCATTGTATTAAGAAAATATAGTAAATTAAATCATTACACTAGAGTAAACTAACCCCCAACTTTCCATAATCACCTCCGCTCGCAATTCGATCTTGTTTAAAGGCAATACTAAGCTTATTCATGTTCCAAACCTTTATTCGGGGAAATTCACCCCATTGCACAGGAAACCAATTTAACCTATCAAGATAAAAAACCTACATTGAACAGCCATCATAGTTAGAATACATTGAACAGCCATCATAGTTAGAATACACCCATTACCAGAACAAGAAATATAATGACTTGATTTGAATATTAAAATACATACCACTGCGAATATGGTACACCCACCACATCCACCTGCAACCCCAGTAGAATAAAATCGTCGAGCAAAACTCCTAACACTCTCCATCAACTTTTTTAATACTAATTCACACCAGTTGTACGAGCCATCATTCATGGCACAAGTCAGGGCAGGTAATAAATCACAAGCCAGCCTAGGAGACTGTGTAGGACATAAAACCATTTCTAGTGACAACAACAAGAAAAGTGTCTTAAATTCCTCCTCCTCGTGTGCCTCCCATTTCCCCTCCACCCTTTCCATCATTTTAG
>MATQ01001179.1:7822-24402 GCA_001687025.1 Chenopodium suecicum | reverse complement strand
ATTCAGCAATACAACAATTCAGAAATTCAGAAATAGAGCATTTCAGAAATTCGGCATTACAGCATTTCATAAATAGAACAATTCAACAATAGAGCATTTCAGAAATTGAGCTATTGAGCGTTTCAACAATTGAGCATCTCCTCAATTGCGGCGTAGAGTAATTGAGCAAACCAACGGAGAAATTCAACAATTGAATAGAATTAAAACGACAGATTGACATAAAAGTTCATCCCACACTACATCCCTTAGTAGCCATTAGTACATACCTCAAAAGCGACGAACTACTAGCTCAGCTGAAGCACAGCGAACGTCTTTAGCACAAATCAAGCACGGGTTTCGATATAGTCACCTAACAACAAAATGTTCACAACATTGCGAGCTCAGAATCAGTGGAAGGAAGCAGAAATCATCCACCACGATGAAGATTCAAGTATCGCCCTCGCCTTCTCACTCCTAGGGTTTTGAGTTCTCAGCTAACTGTTTTCGTGAAATTCCACGTTACAGTTGCTCCGTTAGTGTTAGTGGAAGTTAATGCTCTAATGACTATTTCACCCCTCAATTTTATACTGTCTTGACGATTTTAGCCCTGAGATTAACATTTTATGAAAATCTCGGAGAGCAACTTGTATTTACCGTAAATATCCAGTCTTTCTCCTTCAACAATATTATTGGATGATACAAAGCTTGTCCATGCATCATCAATAAAACAACCACCACAATAGACTCTAACTGGACCTGTGAATTTTAAAAGAAACCTTTCCAATCTGCAGGTTGTGGTTGAAATAAAAAAAACACACAAAAAGAATGAAAACATTAAATATTTACTAAGGCACAAAACAAATGTATAAGTATAAAGCTTAATGTATTTACCAAACTAAGTCGATAAATTGATCTGAACTTAACATAACATTTTGCCAAATTTTTCATAGAAATCAACCATTGTCTTCAAGATTGTATAAAAGAACAAAAATATAACTTAATGCAAAGTTAATGATAAAAGACTCAACCTTATATAGAAACAATAGAGGTTGTTAATTTAAGTCTTTTTATAGAAAAAACTTGATTTAAACAACCTTTAAATAGAAAACAGTTATGTATGAACAACAATAATTAACATGTAATTTAATAGAATAAATTATGAGTTTTGTCTGTTTTTTATGACTTTTTCATGATGCAATAAATTACTTTGAAATTATATGAATTTTTCAATTTTTTCAGATTTGTATGACTTTTTGAAGATGCAATTAAATACTTTTTCAGGTTTTTCAGATTTATATGGCTTTTTGAAGTTGCAATTAAATACTTTTTCAGTTTTATATGACTTTTCCATGACTTTAGCCAAATTTGTATAACTTTTTCATAATGAAATATATTAAATTTTCATATTTTTATAACTTTTCATGATGCAAGAACACTTATGGCCCAAGGAGAAAATAATATTGTTTTTCTGAAAAATTTAAACTTACTTCTGAAAAATAAAGTCATTAAATTATTACTGGCCAAACTTATCTTATTCCTGACCAAACATATCTTATTTATGACTATACGTATCATACTTCTGACATTATAATCTTATTCCTGATATATATATAGTTATGGCTGACAATAATAATATTATTTCTGATATAGATATTTATTCCTGACCTATATTATTTTATGACATTTTTTTTTTTTTTTTTGTTAGGAAATGCAACTACGGATCATTCATTAATAAACACTCCTTGGAGACAATCAATAACAAAGAATTTCTACAACCTTGTAACAATATGTCAAGGGAACGAAGAAGAAACAAAATTATGTGACGATGCTTTGGAACAGATGTACAAATCTGCAAGAAAAGTGTTCCAAACAAATGAAGAAAAAATTCGTGAGCTTGATGAAGAACAAGAGATAAGCTAAGGAATGTTGTAAAAGATCCAAAACGACCAAAAACAAAAGGAAGGCCAAAGAAAAACAAAATAATTAGAGTTTATTTTGAAAGAAGAAGAACAACAACTAGAGATCCAAATGAGTTTGGTACAAAAACTCCAAACCCACAACTCATTTAATATTGAGACATTCATCAAATAATTTTTATTCATTAAAAATATTTGTAAAAAATATTATATTTTCTTCAGGTATATTTTGATTTTGATATTTTAGATTTATAATCAAAATTAAGTTTTGATATTTTTTATTATTCCTGACAGAATTAATCTAATTTCTGAACAAAATAATGCTATTCCTGACTAATATGATTTATTCCCTAATAAAAATCACTTATTTCTTCAATAATATCTCCTAACTGTCTTTTGTTTTTCTTGATAAAAGTAATCTAACTTATGGAAAAACAAGCATGTATACCTGACTGATAATATTAAAGAAAAGAAAATATATACATATATAAATAACTGTAAAAACAAAATTTATCAACCAAAACAAACCTAATATTTATCTTAAGAAAGGAAATATATATACAAAATAAAATTATTTAACTATTGTCTATATTTTGTTGTTCTTCCATTTCCTTTAGTTTCTGCTGCTCCAACTTGTATCTCCTCTCTTTTTCTTTCTCTATAGCAGCCTTTTCCTTCTGATATTGAGCCTCAAGCTTCTTCCTTGCAGGCTGAGCTTTGAAAATTTTGTCTTTGGTAATAGAAAAGGCAATGCAATCATTCCATAATTTCTTGCGCAAAAAATTGTCTTCTCTATTCACCAAATCATAAGCTATTCTGCATCTATACAACTTTCAATTTTGCTTTTGCAAACTTATACAAAAATAAGAACACTAATAAACTATTAGTATAAATCACAACAAATATCAAAAGAGAAAAGCACTTACAAGTTTTAAATCAAGAAGTCCTCCATCTAATCCAGTGTAATTTTGCATACACATTAATGCAAAAAGCCCAAAATCATAATTTTCTGTGCTCGTCTTCCAATAAAAAGATGGAATATGCCATGGCAACTTAGTAACCTTTTCCGCTAATGGATGTTCATTCTTTTTCAAATAAATAGAAACATATCTACTATATATATATATAAGCATCTAAAAGTGTAATTTCAATAAACAGAATGAGATAGTTAGTTTACAAAACCTTACCAAATATTTATCTATTCCATCCAAATTACTTCAATCAATGTCGGTCCTGTTATTTATCCAATATATACGTGGAGTTATACCAGGAATAAAATTGAACACCATCAGAGTATAATGATTATGGTACCAAATTGGAAAGGTTATCTGCAAAATAAAAAAACAAATAAGTTAATCTATTATTTCATATAGTCCAATACCTGATATAAGTCATGTAATATCTGACTAAAACTTGCTAATTTCTGACTTTTAGATGTCTGACTAAATACAACGATACATGAGATGAATTATCTATTACATGACTAAAGCATGATAATTCTTGAATAATAATATCTAATTCTTGATTATATTAATCTAATTCCTGACTAAATATTGTAATGTTTGATTCCTGACCTATATTATGTTAAACTTCAAAATGTTAAATCCAAAACTCTAACTCTAAGACTGTTTAATTCCTAAATAAAATATTATTATGCCTCACAAAAATAGATTAATACATGACATAAGTTATATAATATATGACTATAAAATGTTAATATCTAACTTAGATGTTATAATCCCTTACAAAAATACACAACCTGACTTAGATTGTCAAATTCATGACTAAAACTTGCTTATACCTAATCAATATAATTTAATATCTGATTATAATAATCATTTTTCTGATTTACATTGTTATACCTGACAAAATACAACGATACATAAGATGAAAAATCTAATATCTGACTAAAGCATAGTAATTCCTGACTAATAATATCTTATTCCTGATTATAATAATAGAATTCCTGACTAAATATTGTAATGTTTGATTCCTGACCTATATTATGTTAAACTTAAAAATGTTAAATCCAAAACTCTGGCTCCGAGACTGTTTAATTCCTGAAGAAAATATTTGTTATGCCTGACAAAAATAGATTAATAACTGACTATAAAAGCTAATACCTGAATATAACAATATATTACCTGACTAAAGCAAGATATAAAGTTAATAACTTACCAACTCTGCTTCGGCTATGTTGAGCGTTGAAAAACGTTTAACCCACTTATCAATGGAAACATAAAAATCTTGAGCATCATGTATTTTCAATTCTAAAAGAAGCTCCCTTTTTGTCAACTGATCCCTAAACTTTGCATATTCTTTTGGATCATTTTCCAAAGAATTCAAAAAAAATTCCTGTTCTTTGATGTACTTGTCTTCTTTTTTTTTTTATATATTTTCTCTCTTTGTTATATATCTATGTATAATCTCCTACAATACAAAAGAATAAAAAAATATATTATGTTATATACATAAAAATTCCAAAGATGATAAGTAAAGAAAAAGAAAAAACTTACAGCAACTCTAGTATGAAAAACAAATCTTTTGTACTGAAAAAATATCTCTGTCAGTTATTTTGTTCTCTTCAATATTCAGCACAGAAGCCCAAGCATCATGAATAGCACTATTAACCTAGACAGAGGGACGCAGCGAACAGAACTCCTATTTTACCAAAATAATATTGCTTTGGGAAATATATTCAGTGGCAAACTGACATATAACAGTATTAGTATCTTCCACATACAACCTATTGTTACGTGCCTTAACTCCCTCATCTTCTCCTGTAGGATCTAACTCTTTCTCCTCGTCATATTGCCTAAAAAAGAGGAGGTCACACACATATCTTTCATGCTCACTTAAATTTTTCAGATACAAAGGCTTATTTTTCTGCAAACTCCTAGAGACAATAATTTGTCGATTTTGAATCGAAATCTTATCAATAGGGGGATATACCCAATCGGAATCACCAGTTGCTTCCAAATTAGCCTGCAATTCCAACTGTTGTTTATCTCTTAAATATTACCATCTCTCAACCCTTTTTTCAGCATATGTATCTGCAGCAATAAAGGTAGTTTCAGGTGGATCATTTGCACCAGTAGAAATTTTGTCTACATCAATTAACTGAATGTGTGTTTTAGGAGGCTGAGTTCCTAATTCCATAAGCTCATCTTAAGACAAATCAGTAGCAGTAGGAGGAGTAGGAGTTTTATCTATTAGAATTAGGTCAGCATTAGGAGCAGTAGGAGATTCTAAAACTACAGTTGGAACCGATTCCTTTGCAACAGATTCCATTGCAACATATTTACTTCTCAATAAATCTAAAATTGCAGTTGTATCTCTAGGTTGAGCTTCCTGCAAGAAAAATAAAATGTATTAAAATCAAACAAAAGTAATCTAAATCCAAATAATAATAACCTATATTAATACAATATGAATCCTGAATTAAAAATTCTAATTCCTGATAGCAAGATTCTTATTACTGACAAAGGTAATCTAATAGCTGAATGAATAAATCTTTTTCCTGATTAAGAATGTATTACTTAAAAAAAAAAAAAGTTAATTTCTGATAAAAAAAAGTTATAATTCCTGACTAAATTATTCTTATTACATATAAAAATAATCTAATATTTGACAAGAACAACTTTATTCCTGATTGAAATAATTTACTTCCTAACAAAAATAATTTAATTCCTGCCCAAACTAATCTAATACCTGACTAAAATATTCTTATTCCTGATACATTTAATCTAATTTCTAACCCAACCAATCTTATAGTGCTTTCAGACATATTTTAATTCCTGACAAAAATATTTTAATTTCTGACAAAACTTATTTAATAAATGACAAAAATAATCTAATTCCGACAATAACAAACAAACAAATTTATGATAAAATATATTTTATTCATGACAAAATAAATCTAATTTCTGACCAAGATACTTTAATTCATGAAAAAATAACATAAAAAATTACCTGATGCACCTCATCAATAGGTAAATGATGTTCTTCTGTAACTTTACTCTGAATTACATCATCAAATTTACTAAAAACCTGAAAACATATGTATAACAGAAATAAAAAATATATTCATTTATTTATATAAAATATCAAATTTAAATACAATAATTATTTTAATAAATTATTCAAATAAAATACACATATTAGACCTTAGATGTGCTGTCATCATCCTTGTCATTTTTTCTTTCTTTTTCATTAGTTACTAGAACTTCTTCTTCAGTAACTTCTGCATTTTGTTCTTGAGATGGTAGTAAAGATGGTTGAAAAGAAGGAGGAGTAGGAGTAATTAATTGAAACTTTGGCATAGCATCAACTTCAGTGGAAAAACTTCTAACTTCTTACACAACCCTAGTCGGATTATCATTCAAACAAGCAGAATAAAATTCATTGAGTCTCCTGGCTTTCCTGGGTGTTCTAGGAGGTGATGTTAAAGTTTCTAATGATCCTGTAACCAGCTCAGGACCAACCATGGTTGTAGAACCAAGAACACCCTCCCCACCAACTGAACTAACCACATTTCTTGATGGTGCTGTGCTAGGTTCAGAATATACAGCAGCAACTTCTACACCAACTGAAATAAAAACATCAGTTCCTTTGTCAACAGCAGCAGCTTCTACACCAACTGAAACAGCAATATCAGTTCCTTGGTGAACAGTCAAGACGTTGCCTTCATCTGTATTTTTCTCTGGTATCTCTTCAGGCATACCACTTTCAGGTATATCAGTTTCTTCTTCTACATTGAATTCTTTTTCTTTATTTAATTCGCATCCTCTAAATTATTACTTTCAGGTATATCTTGACTTTGGTCTTTCTCCAAATCAAGATCAGCAATAACATTATTCACCTATATAAAATCAACATTAATATCAAACACAAATCTTAAATTAATTTCATATATAAAATGATGATAAAGATAATTAAACTTACAATTTCATCAGGCTTAAGCTTAAGATCAAAATTATCCAAATCAGTGGCTAACTTTTTGCTTTGCATAGCAGCTAACACTATTTCATCAATTTTTACTAAGAACTGAGGACTGGAATATACATAATCTTCTCCTTGAGATTGAGATTCTTGTGAAGTTTATATTGCTTCATCATTCAAATCAATAACAAAGTGAATTTGGTTCTCTGATACGATCTTCAAGTCACGACCAAATTTCATCATTTTATTCTTCACAGCCTAATAAAAAATAGAATAAAGAGTGAATGAGTAAAATATAATAAAATATCCTACCTACAAGTGAATTACAACATTCTAATTCCTGATAAAAGTAAGGAAAAATACACTTTAATAATCCCAACTATTGCCGATTTACATACAACAATCCAAACTAAGGTTTATTTTTTTTATCAATCCTAACTATGCACCCAGTTTTCCTCCAACAGACCCAAAAACCGATTACCTGTTGAAAGGGTAAACCTTTCTTAAAGAAACTTTTAAGCGCCACATGTCAGCACATGATTGGCTGCTTAATATTAAAAAAATAAAAAAAAGAAAAAAAAATTTACCAAAAACCATCTCAGCCACCCTCCTCCTCCCTTCACCCACCATGAAACCTTAATCCAACCACCAGCTAGGGGTGTTCAAATCCGGGTACCCGGATTTTCGGGTACCCGAAAACCCGGGTACCCGAAGTTTCGGGTAGTTGGTAATTCGTCCCATGTCCCGACCCGAATATCTCGGGTACCCTGGTTTCGGGTACCTGAATTATTCGGGTCGGGACATCGGGTACCCAAATTTCTTTTAATTCACAGCAAACCTTTAAAACCCAAAAATTAAAAAAGACAAAACAACAAGATTGAAGAAGAAAAAATGCTTAAAATAGGGATTTAAAGCCTGTAAGGCTGTAAAATTGAGGAAGTTATGAAGTTTCATGTAAAATGAAAATTATGAACTGACACTATACTTTGACAACCAAATTCAAAACAGATAAGATTCCAGAATAATTAAACATTTCCCATCAATAATCAACACTAAAAGTCCAACCCCTCTTTTCCCTTACTGCAAAAATCCGAACAATATCAACCTCCATTCTTGACAGGAGAAGACAAGAAATGACATGAGAACATCAATAAATTAGAGTGCAATAAATTAGAACGCAATACACTACAGATTTAGTCCAATTACTACGATAATACTATCAATTAGATTACATAAATTCAAAATAACCCTAAATAAACTCGCATGAGAACATAAATTACATGAGATTGAAGGCTTGATTCGCTTGAACACGTGTGAACTCGTGAAGGGCTTGAACTCGCTCGAACTCGTAAAGGACCAGAAATCCATGAAGCTTGACCACTGACTAGAGAAGGAACTCAAGGAAGAAGCTAGGAAGTAGGAAGGCACGAAGAGAGAGAGAATTTGAAGAAAAAAAAAACTCAAGGAGGAAGAAGGAAGGCAGGAAGTAGGAAATAGGAAGAAGCGGCGTTTTTTTAATTTTAGAGAGAAGAAGTGAGAACCCTAATTGAGTATTTGAGTAACTGGGCTATGTGGGAGTGTGGGGTGGGCTGAACGGCTGACTGGGCTCATTTGAGGTAGGGTTTTATCATTTAATTTTATTTATTTATTTATTTTTAACCGGGTAATCGGGTACACGAAATAAACAAAACGCGGCCCATATCCCGACCCGGATAACGGGCAGTTTTCCCGGGTCGGGTACCCGACTCGAAAAAACAATTTTTTTTTCTCAAATTTCCCATCGGGTATTTGCCGGGTCATCGGGAAATCGGGATGGGACAATCGGGTCGGGTTTTTTTGAACACCCCTACCACCAGCCACCCCAAAACCACCAGTCAACGAGCCCTCCCAACCCCCAAAACCATCAGCCACGCTAAAACCTCCCAACCCCCAAAACCACTGGCCACGACACAACATGTACTCCTCCAGATCGCCAACAATGACCCTCCCAACCCTTAAAACCACCAGCCACGATCCAACCCACTCCAAACCCTAATCGTTGCCTGCTCGCCGCAACTACAACACCAACACATCTAGCCATCGACGTCGTCAACACATAAGCAGCCACCAACAATTCAACTGACCTCCAATAATCGGTGCAGGGGAGGTTGGGGAGTTTTGCTAGCACGCGGATCTAGGCGAAGAAGGAGATAAGGAGGGAGGTTTAGGTGGTTTCACGAGCAGAGCTAGGAGAAAAAGGAGGGAGGTTGGGGTGGTTTCGCGATCGAGCAAACATGTGGAAGGGGTGGTGGTTTCACGGATGGATGGGGTTTAGGGTGGTTTTGCGGATGGCCGGCAAGTTGATGGTTGGGGGTTTAGGGTGGTTATGCGAATTGCCGACGAGTTGATGGCGGACTCCGGCTAGGCTACGGGGGATGGGGATGGCTGTTAGGGAGGAGATGTTTTTTTTTTTGTTTTTTTTATTTTTTAATTATTTTTAATTTTTTTAACCACTCATGTGATGCCATGTGTCAAAGCAACCTGTTATATTAGGTTGATGACCGGTTGGGTCTGCTCTAGAAAAACTGGGTGCATAGTTAGGATTGTTCAAAAATAAACCTAAGTTGGGATTGTTGTAGGTAAATCGGCAATAGTTGGGATTATTAAAGTGTATTTTTCAAATAATTTCTAACTAAAACAATATTATTCCTGAATGAGATAACTTATTTCCTGACTAAAAAAATTCATTCTTGACAAAAATTATCACATTCCTGACTAACATTTTGTTATTCCTGATAAAAGTAATCTAATTTCTAACTGAAACAATGTTATTCCTAATTGAGATATAACTTATTTCATGACTTAAATAATTTCATTCCTGACCAAAATTCTCATATTCCTGACCAAAATTCTCATATTCCTAATAAAAGTAATCTAAATTCTGATTAACAATATTAATGCTGATTGAGATAATTTATTTCCTGATATTAAATTTCTTACTCCTGATAAAACTAAACTAATTTTTTACTGCAATTAATCCTCATTCATATTATATTAATCACTTAATTCTTGACAAAAAGAGTTAGTACATAACAACAGGTTATACAGTATGAATTCTTGAATCAAAGACTTTACAAAATTGATAAAAAGATGAAATTTTAAACTTACATCAATATCCATTTTATCAATCTCATCATCAGTGGGGTACTATTTAGGTTTCCTATACATTACATATCTAGCTTTTTTATCTTCAGCTTTCAAATCAATGGTAGCAGATTGTACACCCTGACCTTCCTTATTTTCACCAGAATCTTCATCACCAATATCTTCAAGTTTAAACTTAATGCTATCCAACTGAACAGATTTTAGAAGCTCCTGTTCACTTTTCCCAGCATACTGTAATGGTAATGTCCAAGGATACAATTTCATAGTACCGTAATCGATATTTTCAGCAACGACTTTAATCCTCTCATTCAGACTTTCACAAGACCAATTCATTACAAATGGCTTCCCATCTAAAGTGGTCCCAAACTCAAACTTTTGCAAAAAAGCAATTACAAAGGCAACCAGACAGCCATTTACTTGTTTTGATTTAGTTTTCACTTCCTCTTCTGCCTTCTTCTTCAAAACAAAAGCTTGAATGTCTGCTATTGAATCACATAACCAATCCATCACATAACCAGCCGAGTTGTAAATCTTTATGAAACGTACATCTTCCAAAGACTTGATGATGTTAAAATTGGGGGACTTATCACCAATTGGAGCTAAAAAAATTAGATACAACAAACATAACAAAGAGTCTCTTGAATTAATAACCTCCCTCTCTTTAGACACCTAAAAATGTCTCCCCAAAACCAAATCCGATGATGAACAACCTTTCACCGCCATTATTGGTCGGGTTGGGTATTTAATCTTGGAGTGCTTAAATCCATATTTCCATTTCATAAACCAACCCAACTCCTAGCCCATTTCCCCGAAACCATAACTTATTTTCCTCTTTTTGTGCCTTTAAACCCAAAATAATTCATTTCGTGTCCTTTTTATAAAAACGTTTAATTCAGTTTATTTTGGTCCATAATCTGGGTCCAATGATTAAATAATTGGATTACAAATTTTTACCTACACCTCACGGCAGGGAACACTTTATGCACCCCCCCACCCTCCGCGCGTGCTCCGCCCCCGCCCCTTTTCATTTATGAATTTCCTGTAAATTTTTATTACATGTTCATTTTTGAATTGGTAAATGTTCATTTATGTATCATTAGATGTTCATTTTTATAACAAGGAGATTTTGTTCAAATTAATATATTTTCTGAATTGAATTCTAAGATTTTTCTATAAAAAAAAAAGGAGAGAAAATTTATTTATAAGGATTACTGCGTTCAAATCATTTTTATTGTAAGAAGCATTGCATCATCTAATGTTCATTTTTGTTTATTCATGTTTCAACAAATCATTTTTGTATCATCAAATGTTCAATTCAAGAGCTATGTGTAAGTTTCATAGTAAGATGTATAGTATACAAATACATACGTCTTAGAATTCTACTTATTCAAATAAAACGTTGTTAAAAAATAATTTCCAATATAAAATAAATTTAATTTAATTTTAATTTAATTACAATAATAACAAATTTCTATATAACTATACTATTACATGTAATAATTATTTCATAAACATGAAAGTGAACCAAATGTACATATGTGTTGTTAAATGAACATTTTTTGTTACATTTGATATAATAAAGTGTATGTATGTATGTCCTCCTTGTTGCACCTCTAATATATATATGTGTGTTTTCCATGAAATATATAATATGATCACAATATATTTATCGCCTTAAACTTCCTTATTTGATTATCTTGTACAATAAGAGATCGATCAAGTTTTTGTTTTTTTTTTTTAAAAAAAAAAATAAAATTATAACAACACACTCCAAACAAAAATACATTAAATATAAGGATTCAAAATTGAACGTTAACGCATTAATAATAATTACAAATTTAGAAATGAACACACTATAAATATATAAAAATATTTCAACATGAAAATGAAAACATATAAAATCTAAATGAACAAGTATTAAATTCTAAATGAACATTTATTAATATGAAAGAGAACATATATAAAAAAAATTCAAAAGAATATCTATAAATGTAAATGACCATTATTAAAAATAATAATCCAATATATCAAAATACAACTTAATATGTATTGATATTAAATGTGAATAAAATACCATAAGATTAAATTATATTTTAAAATAGAATCACCAAAGGTTTATGATGAATGAACAAAATGTGATTTATCTTTGAACATTTTTTTAACTTGTGAATGAACATATATTAATATATGAGTGAATATACACGTATCCAAATGAACATTTACGTATCAAAATCGAATAAGCATCTATCAATATTAAAGCTAAAATGTATATGAATATTAGAGCTAAAATGTATGTAATATAATATTCAAATGATGCTCATGAGCATATAATTTAATATGAGTTAAACATGTATTATTATAGTCTATGTGGATATTTTCAATATGAGAATGAACATGTACATATTTACATTAAATAAACATATGTTTAAATACCAGTAAACATTCATTAATATGTAAAGATCATAAACAAAATTAGGGTAATCTTCTCTCAATAATGAACCCTAGTAGATGTAAGGTGAGAATGTAAATGATCATATACTACTATCATAATGAACATCTATCAAAATGAAAATGAACATTTACCGAAAATGAACATTTATTCAGCAACCGTCTTCTCCGACGGAACCTTCGAAGTGTTTTTCTCTGTTTCGTTTCTACAAAAATACCACCAAATATAGTAGATTTTAGTCTATTTTGCACAAAAATAAGTGTATTTATANGAACATTTACCGAAAATGAACATTTGTTCAGCAACCGTCTTCTCCGACGGAACCTTCAAAGTGTTCTTCTCTGTTTCGTTTCTACAAAAATACCACCAAATATAGTAGATTTTAGTTTATTTTTCACAAAAATAAGTGTATTTATAGTAGATTTTGTTTTAGAATATCAAAACGCAAAAAATATAAATCTAGGGTTTACACTCAAAATTCTACTTAAATGAACAAATTCTTACTCTTCTTTTTCGAAATTTAGTTGCGATTGATGAACTTCATCTCTAATGGCAGACATTTTTAGATGTTTTGATGTAATTTGCAGTAATTTCGAAGCAATTTGTAGTGAGTTTCATGCAAAATTTTGGTTTTGATGAGCGAGAATTTCATGAAAATGGGTTTAAAATGAAGGTTTTGATTTTTTTTTCTTTTTTGTATATAAATGTGATGAGCAATGGGCAGTTACTTGCATTTACCATGGTTAGTGGGTGGTAATTGTATGGTTAGTGGGGGTGTGGGTAAGGGTTTTATTGTAATTTGGGGGGGGTAGGTAGTTATGGCTACAAGGGGGTGTAGCCATTAGGAATTATAATTGGATAGGGCTTAAAAAGAGATTTCCAACGATATATTATAACCCCAAATCCTAGTTATAACGAATAAGTTATGGCCAAAATATTAAAACGAGCCCAAACCGAACCTAAGCCCACCTTACCTACGACCCAATGATCACGCGGAGGGTACAAATTATTTAATCCCATTCCTAAACCAATTAGGATTAATTGGAAGCTTCTATAAGTTTCTAAGAGATCTTAATTATCCTTTTTGAAAAGATGAGATTAAAGAGTTTGAAATTGAATAAAACTTTTTCTTTTTGAAAGTCCTAATTCTGTTCGAATTGAAAGACGTTCAAAGATAG
Source organism: Chenopodium suecicum (assembly GCA_001687025.1). Classification (NCBI taxonomy): domain Eukaryota; kingdom Viridiplantae; phylum Streptophyta; class Magnoliopsida; order Caryophyllales; family Amaranthaceae; genus Chenopodium; species Chenopodium suecicum. The sequence continues at coordinate 10,795 of MATQ01001179.1, read as the reverse complement.
ACATATATTATTTTCGTGCCTCATAGTTTTTATCAAAATATTTTATGGTTGGATATCCCTTGAAATTATCTTTCCAATGATATATTATAATATCAATTTCGAGCTATAACGAAAAAGATATGAATAAAATATCAAACTATATCCAAAACTGACACCATCTTACTATTTTGGCGATATCTTGTGTTCTACAAAATATTTTAATCTGATTTTGATTGAATTAGAAAGTATACTTCAAGATCTTTCCAACGACATATTATTTATCTTATTCCGATATCTGGATCAAAAGATATGATAAAAACAAAAACCGCAAAAACAACTGTCTATCGCAAGAGTTTTATCTGATTCAAATTCTTATCTTTTCTTGATTCTTCGACCCTTCTTTTTCATTATAAATAGAGGTCATATCACCCCTTTTTCAATTATCAACAAGATTCTTCATCAAATCACTCTCTCTTCCTCTCTTTTACACCAAAAATCATTCTCTTCTCTCTCTCTCTTATATTCTAAGCCTTAAACCTATATTCCTAATTACACCATTCTTCCTTAAGCACTCCAAGGAGTCCATACAATACCCGAAGTTCTATACTTAAACCAAGGCGTGAAAGTTATAATTAACTGAGGGTTTGGACCAATTTATCTCTACTTTTATTTAGTTTAATTGTTTCAACTTGATTTATATTTTTATTGAAGTTACTAACAGTTTATTCATGATGTAGCAATTTAAAGGAACGTGTAGAATGTGAGTAATTAATTAATTTAATTACTCTTATTTTATTTTAATATTGGTAGTATCATGATTAGGTTATTTTATACTCCCTCCGTTTCATAATGTTAGTCCCATATACTATTTTGGGCGTTTCAAAAAGATCTACCCATATTGAATATATTTCATTTATAACTTGTTTTTTTTTTTAATTAATTGATTGTGGATTGATGACATGACTCTAAGTAAGGAAATTTTTACCTTAAATTATGCAATCATGGCTTGTGCTTTCCTAATGAAAAATAAAAAAAGTTAAATATGGTAAACCAATTATGAAATATGTTGTACTTTAATGTTAGATTTCAAATATATTTGTTTTCTTATTTTATGTGATTGACTCCATATGGGACTAACATTATGAAACGGAGGGAGTATTTGATTTGACTCACATTATTATTGTCAAATTGCTTCCAATATTAATGTTTATTTTACATTTATTGATCACTATATTGCATGTTAAAGGGAATATGTAATTGAAAATCATGCCTAATAAGATAATTTGGACAATCGGTTTAGGTTCCTTTTTAATCTTGTTGTTTAATCAAGTAATCATGATATTTTAGAATTACATGTTGCATTAATATTCAACCAATTTAGCATAATAATAGATTGGAGAAAATTGAATCTTTGTTTGTATGCCTTTGAGATCGCAAGAATCATTTTTCAAAATAAGAATCGAGTAGAGGCCAATACGGGCGAATGTGACTCCATGACTCACTTCGTACCATCATCCCCGATCCTCCTTTCATGGTTCCGAACCATATGGAGTTAGTAATCTCATGGATTGTGAATGGGGTGTAACCTTCATGGGTCAATCGTTTTTGTCGTCGTTGTCCCTTTAATCGTTGTTGCCTTTTATCATCCGTCAACGGTTTACAAGTTCCTTAAAAACTTGTTGGCAGCTCCCTACTTTCCTTGTCTCTAATCGTATATGTCAATTCCTACTTCCTATGAGTGCCAAGCATATTCACAACATTCTTAACATAGGCGCACTTCAAACGACGCCTATAATTTGGCGACTCCACCAATTTGGCGACTCTACTGGGGAGGATTCTTGGTTATTATCAATTTGAGTGATCAGTATTTAATTGAGATGAGTGGATGAGACATGAAAGATTCTTGAATTGTATTCCTGCGATTTAATTGGCATTGTCACATATGCATATACATTTTAAATTACCTATTTTGCCACAATAGTACGTGTTCTACGTATGTTGCTAGCCCGGGGGATTTAAGCTCTATCAAGCCAAAAGCGCTCATGGTAATAAGGGTTCTTCCGAGTTTTTAAATCCACCCAAACCATGGAGTCGAGTTTGATTTCATCACGAAATCGCGAAGCCGCCCGTTGGCATACACCCTCAAGGGAGGCTTCCTTGCTAACGCATCCAAACTCTTAACCATGGTACCCTTTGACACCCAAAAGCTTGACCATAGTCGAACATATATAGAACGAACTTGACTTTAGGTTGCGAACTTCATTGCGTCATTCGTGACAATGTGCTTATATGTGCATTTTTTTACTTTTTATTTATTTATTTATTTTCTCTTATCAAACGCTTTTTTTTTATTATTAGAGTCGAGCCATAGATTTTTATTTTATTTTAGTTTATTTTTTTATTTTTGAGTCACCCGGATTTTTATTCTCGTATCCTGCACAAGAGTCAACTTGTTCTGGTCATAGCCGGAGTTATAGAAAGAGTTACGTGTCGTGAAACCTATGGATATCTAGCCCCGAGTTTTATCTTTCATTTGGAGTTGGTTTCGTCCCAATCAAAGTCACAGATCAAAATTTATAACCGATATACTAAAGCATGTCCAGTTTAGGTGTCTTTTTAGCGTCAACTTTCTTCCTTATTTTTAAAAAAAAAATTTATATCTTTTCGTGTCAAGCTAGTCTTAGCCAAGTCCTTTAATTCGTGTCAACTCGTATAATATAAGATTATAGATATTTATTTTTATTTTATTTATTTTTTATATCCATGAGTCCTAACTCTTCTAGAATTCTAGTCCTCTTCCTAGTTTCTTGTGATTTTTTTAATTTATGCTAACCTTAACAAGTGTTCTTTGTCTTTGATTGTGGTTGATCTTATTTATGACTAATGATTGTCAATAGACCGTTTTCACTTAGTAAATAGCATAAACATTAAAATTGGACAAAATTAATCAAGTTAGTTTGTCTTTTAGTCTTCCGTGCTATTTGGTCCTTGGGT
>MATQ01001178.1:0-107376 GCA_001687025.1 Chenopodium suecicum | reverse complement strand
GCCACAATGGTAAGTAGCACCCTCCCCACAACTCTCTCTCTCCTCCATTTGAGCTACCTCACCATTGTAGGAGGTGACTCATGGGTTACCCATTTGATGGTGATGCCATCTCTGGCAAGTCACCAAATGCCTCGGCCCACGTGAAGAAGAGTGATGCGTTTCATATTTTTTTTGCCAGTTTTTGTTAAAAAACGGTACCGTTTTGAAAAAAAAAAAAAAAACCTGAAATTTCTGACGCGCATCAGGGAGGACGCGGTTTACCAGATTTGCGCCAAATTTCCACTTGCTTTTGTCTTGATTTAATTGTACCCATTGATTTTATGGCTGTTGGAGGTTATATTTTCAAGTAAGTTTTATCTCTTAAAAAACTTTCAACGGTAATAAAAAAAAATCTGCTCTGAATTTTTTTAAAAAAATTTTACCAACGACTTTCTTATATTTTTGCCTATCAAAAGAGACCAATATTGCATAACACTTAGATTTTATACCATCCCTCTACTAACCCACAAAAGCTAAGTTATATATTAACTAAACCTGAAAAAAATAATAGTAGTCCTAATTATGGATCCTAATATTCCTAATAATCAAGGAAATAATTTCTACTCCCCACATAACCCAAATAATCCAAATTACCAAATTAGTTCCAATTCTCCAAATTTTCAAGTTAATCTCTACTTTGATCCAAATGGTCTTGCTAATCCAAATGTTCAAAGAATGTTATATTATAACATTCCTAACCGACCAATTATAAATCTTAATCAGCAGTTTCCTAACCATTTTGAACAACAGTTTCCTAACCAATTTCAACAACAATTCATGAACAAAATTCCCCAAAATTTTCCTTCTGGTTTAATGTTCCCAATGTCTCAACACGTTGGAAACTAAGTGGAGAATAGTCTAACAACTCCCGGGGGAGATGGAAGTAGCAACAAAACTCCTCCTGAAAGAAATACCAATGATGATGAAAATGACGATGATGACGTTGATGGTGAAGATAAGAAAGATAGCAACACCACCTCGTCAAATGCAAAGTAGGGTGCACAAGAAGACGACGCACTTGTCTCAGCTTGGATAGAATGTGCGATTGAAGATCCGGAGACAACAACTGATCAGAGGTTGGATATGATGTGGAAATCCATATATGATTTGTATGAGAAAGCCAGGAAAGACAATTCTTCCACTATCCGCCGCAGAACCTTGAGAGCTATGAAAGGTCGTTGGGGTAGAATAAACAAAGATGTGAACCTATGGGTTGGGTGCTATGCTGCGGCACAACGTAGAAATTCAAGTGGTAACAACACTTACAATGTCATGACTGAAGCTCAAGAAATGTATATTGCATCATGTAACGGAGCCCGGTTCACTTTAATCAGTATATGGGATGTGTTAAAAAAATCTGATAAATGGAGGCCAACAAACAAGCAAGTGTCGAATACTAGTGAAAGTGATAGCTCCAAAAGATCAGAACTAGATACTCCAACGGAAGTAGGTCGGCATGGACGTCCAGATGGGGTGAAAAAGGCAAAAAGAAAAGGTAAATCTGTAGCTAGTTCTGGAATTAGTAGTTTAGATTCGTTTACTCAAGCCCTATCAGAGATGAATGTGATGAAGGAGCAATACAAAAGTGTTGATGAGAAGCGAGCTGATGTAGCGCAACAAATGTTGGATTATCAAAAGGAGCGAGATGTTGAGAAGAAAAAGAGGAAAGAGGAGGAAAAGAGGTTCAAGTTATTTAGTGTTCTACTTGCAAAACCAAACCTCTCTGTTGACGACTAACAACTATTTCAGAAATTGAAAGAGGAGTTCAGCCACCTTTTAGGCTAGTTATTTATGTTGTTAGTTTAATATTATTTTAAGTTAGTTTAAGCTTCTTCAATGTTTGCCTTTTATGTTGTTGTTCATTTGGTATGATTTAACAATTGTTTTCTAAGCATATGTAAAACTTGTTTTAATTAATGCTATTTAAATATAATTGAAGTCATTCTCTTTAATCTTATCTTCTAGAGATATGGGCACAAACATTGGTTTGCAGTTGGATGGAAATCTGAAACCTTATTAGAAATCTCATCTTCTAGTGTTGCGTGCCTGTATAATAATTCGTAATTGGATAGAAATCAGGATATATGATCATAATGATCAGAACATCTCATCATCTAGAGTTGTGTGCCAATACATGCTTTGTTTTGTAATTGGATAGAAATCTGAAAACCTTATCAGAAATCTCATCTTGTACTTTTTTGTGCTTATACATTATCTCATCTATAATTGTTTTAAAATCATTTACAAATATCTATATAAGGCCTATTCACTTTGTAGTTCAACACACAACCAAAAATACCCTTCCTCACAAAAACAGTCTCACAACTCTTACCATATATACCCAAGAATGAATTCTGATTCAAATTCATCTAGTTCATCAAGTTCTGGCGTTTTCGATTATATGGTGAACGACTATGTTGAGTGGCACGGATCAATTACTCAGAGGCGTAAGGAAGAGGAATTAATTGAGGAAGCGATCAATTTAGATGTTGTTCCCCTTGTCACCTCTACTTTTCAGGTCCCAATCACTCCCGGTCTTGAGAAGCAAAGGTGGTACGTACGAAGAGATCGTGAAGATGCTGATACACGGTTATAAAACGACTACTTCACTCCCAACCCACTTTATAATGACGATATGTTTCGTCAAAGATTTCGCATGCGTAAACACGTTTTCATGCGCATTGTTGAGGAGCTAAGTGAAAGTAATGAATACTTTCGACAAAAGGCTGATGCCACTGGAAGACTTGGTGCTTCGGCTTTTCAAAAATGCACTGCGGCAATGAGGCTGTTGGCTTATGGTACACCAGCCGATGTAGTTGATGAATACCTCAAAATCGCAGCAAGTCTATCCAGATATTGTCTCCAGCACTTTGTTGAAGGGGTTATCTTTAAATTTGGACAAGAGTACCTGAGGAGGGAAACACCTTCAGATGTAGAGCAACTTCTCCGTGAAAGTGATGTTCGTGGATTCCCCGGTATGTTGGGGAGCATTGACTGCATGCATTGGGAGTGGAAAAATTGTCCACGTGCATGGAAAGGAATGTACCAAGGAAGAAGTAAAACTGCGACCATAATTTTAGAAGTTGTTGCTTCCAAAGACTTGTGGATATGGCATGCTTTTTTTGGCACACTTGGTTCACTAAATGATATAAATGTCCTCTAACGGTCGCCAATGTTCGATAATATTTGTGAAGGTCGAGCCCTAGAGGTGAGTTTTAATGTGAATGGAAATAGATACAATATGGGATGCTACCTTACAGATGGTATATATCCAAATTGGGCAGCATTTATCCCAGCCATCAAGCTTCCACAAACTGCTAAGCAAAGATTATTTACGAGGAAGCAAGAAAGTTATCTCAAAGATGTTGATCTTGCCTTTGTAGTGTTACAAGCTCGATTTGCAATAATACTTCAACCAGCTCTCGCATGGTCGACAGAAATCCTATGGAAAATTATAATGGCATGCATTATCATGCACAATATGATTGTTGAAGATGAGCGAGAGAACTATTTGCATTACGATGCATCTGAATTTATCACTGATCAACCTCAAAATATATCTGGATCTTCAAACCAAGATTTTAACCAACCATTCACTGTGAGAGAAGGACGACTACATAATCTCAGTTTAGTGGGTTACATGGCAAACAGAAATAATGTCCGAGACAGGGAGACTCATGTGTCATTGAAAAAAGACTTGGTTGAGCACGTATGGAGCCGTTTTGGTAATGAATGACGATATCAAGTAGTCGGATAATTATTTTCTTATGTAATGTTTTTTTTTCATTATTATGTTTTCCCGTGTTCTTTTCAGTTCCGTCTATGAATTAAATGTGATATTGTTATTTTACGAGTAATAATAGTTAAGTCTTCATTATATTTTTATAATAATATTTAAATTAATCATGTCGTTATTACGAATACTTTGATAATTATTACAAATAATTATTACGCAAACTAAATTAATGACAAATTCAAGAACTTATAGATGTCATTACTTTGACTAACATGTTTATTAGAAGAACAATTAAACATAAACTCCATTGGTAGGAGAGACAAAACATGGTGGGGTATTGATAAAAGTAGGAGAGAGAATGGTGGGGTTACTCACCATTGTAGGAAAAATAAAAGGAGTGACTTAAGAGGGTGACTCAAGATAGTGGAATATGATGTGGAGGGAAAAAGTAGGGAAGAGAAAATTGTGAGCCACCCCAACATTGTGGGTGCTCTTAATGCTTCAAAAGTTGTGTAAAGGATTAAAATAAAAGGTGATGCGCTGCACAAGCTATAGCTTTTGATCCGTGCAATGAACGCTTCAAAGCTGTGTAAAGGACTAAAATAAAACCCTTCCAAAAAAAGGACTAAAATATAAGGCAATACGCTGCTGCGCTGCACAAGCTATAGCTTTCGATTAGAAGTTTCACTAATACATGACTTTCTTGTACATTATCAGTATTCAGATTTTAGCTCGAATTACAAACATTTACCTCTTAATCGCCACACTCCAACAGCAACATTAGCAAGGACACCAACAGCAGCTTCAGCAAATGCGGGAGTTTCAGCTAGCGATATCCTGGTAGCTGTGGTTTATCATCCTCCGTATGACCATTTGTACCTACAAAAAAAACCCATATACTTCAACTCATAAACAATCATACTAATCAGTTATACATGTGCCATCACATAAAATTTTCCATACAAACATCATATTAATAGGACAAATTTTAATAGAAATAAAATAAAGAAAAGTGAACAGGAAAAAAAAAGGTTTTCAAAAGATTAATCCTAGCAATTTGATTCTAATCAATTTAGACTCAAAAAATAGTAGAGCATGAAATTTTAGTGCTGAGCAAGGCTATGATAAACAGGAGGAAATAACAAATCAGAAAAAGATGAAAAGATCATATAATGCAAGATACCAGATTTAAAATTTCCACAAACTACTCCCCAAATTGATGCATGCCGTGTAACAGGTTTTGTAAGTTAGCTATGAATCTTCCATTTGATTTGTAGCAATAGAACTATATACCATTAAGTTCAGGTAATTATTAATTAATTACTCATATATACACATAAAATAAATTTCCAGTAATTGCTCAAATCAATCAATCCTACTTCATACTCCAGATTACATTACTTTGCACTAAAATAAACACAAAACACTATTAAGCTTTGACGATAAATAAAGACAATACAAGTATATTGGAAAAGTGGAAAGGCAGGGAGTAGTATATTGGGACAGCATCTCCTTAAAGGGTATGTTATTGTAGCAATAAAGTCAAGCTTGCTGATATGTAAAGCCTCACATATTAAGTAGTCCATAGAGAGGCAGAGAAAAATTGACATATAATACAATAAAAATCGAAGTTTTTTTCAGGTAATCTTACCAGCCAAATTCATCAAAGCAACTTCTGCACAACATTGTTGGGCTTCCCTTCTGGTTATATTAGTTCCTTCACCAATCTTCTCTCCAATAATATTAGCCTACAAAGTGATTGAGTAATTAAAGTTAAAACAAGATTCAGCAGGTGAAAAGCATGAACTGTCATCCATTAAATTGAGAGAAAACACCAAAATTCATACAGCATATTGTAGGCGTCGTTCGAAGTGCGCCTACGTTAAAGCATGTTGTGAATATGCTTGGCACACATAGGAAGTAGGAATTGACATAATACGATTAGGGACAAGGAAAGTAGGGATCCTCCAACAAGTTTTTAAGGAACTTGTAAATCGTTTACGGATCATTTAAGGCAACCACGAATAAGGGACAACGATAGACAACAACGATTGACCCGTGGAGGTTACACCCCATTCATAATCCATGAGATTACTAACTCCATATGATTCGATACCACGAAAGGAGGATCGGAGATGATGGTACGAAGTGAGTCATGGAGTCACATTCGTACCGGCCTCTACTCCATTCTTATAGTGAAAAGTGATTCCTGCTGTTTTGGGTATTTTTGTCCCTCGGGAGAGTTACATCACAAAGTCTGGTCCGCGCGTGAGTTGTACCTGGAAAACAAGGGAGACTCCGAGAGGTTAGAGCTCCGTCTCCGACGATCAAGTTAGTAACTTGAATAGGAGTAAAAAAATGTGAAATTTAGGTAGGGATCTGTTCGGTTTCCAAGCTCAAGATGTCTCTTTCAAAGAGTAAATGTGCAATAAATGGAAAAACGTGCCTCCAAATGCAGGAAATTGTTTTGGGTGTTTTTGTCCCTCGAGAGAGTTACATCACAAAGATTGGCCCGGCTGAGCTGTACCTGCAAAACAACGGAGACTCCGGTTAGTTGGAGCTCCGCCTCCGAATATCAAGTTAGTAACTTGAAAGGGAATAAAGAGTACGGAAATTTAAACGGGGATCTGCTTGGATTCCAAGCTCAGGTGTTTCTCTGATGAGAGAGAATGTAGGTGTAATAAATAATTGAATGTGTCCCCAAAGTGGGGAAATATCTCCCTATTTATAGGGTCATTGGAGAATGTGCCCCTATCTAGGTTACTTGACCTAGATTTTAGTGGGCTGCGCCGTTTTACGGCGCTTCTTGGGACTTGGGCCTTTGAAGGCCGTCATTTCAGGGGTTTATCCAAGGGGGGCCATGTCTCAAGGGGATATTAGGCCACGTGGGCCATCCTGAACTCAACACGTGGCATCCTCTCATTGGTCCACGTATCTAGGGTATTTTACCCTAAACATTTGCCCCTCACAGGGGTCACGTGCGTATCACGTGGGGCATGTGACACGTGTCCACCTATCACAGGTGAACAGTAACGGATAATAAAATTTAAATTTTAAACAAGAATTTTCCCCCCGTTTTCACCTTCTATAAATAGAAGTTTACCCCCCCCCCCCCTTTTCTCTCACCTTACTTTCATTTGACTTTTTAGAGAGAGAAAGAGAGAGATTCTCTACCTCCGTCTGCGTCAGAGTATTTTCGAGGTTCTGTGTGCTAGTAGTTCAACACCCGGTTTACCGGCTGTAGCGGTTTTCAGATTATTTAGAGTTAAAGTAAGGTAACCGCCTGTACCATTTTAGCTTTTCTCTTTTCCAACTTGTATACATTCTTTCTCTGCCTTTATACATAGTTTAAGAAAATAAAAATGAGTTCTCAATCCACACACTCGACACTGCCTAGGACACTCAGCCGGTCCCCTGGAACGGCTAAGTCTAGAATAGGGGGGTGCCTTTTCTAGATTGTCAGAACCGATGTGCTCATCCCCAAATTCCTCACCCTCTATGTCTGTTTAGGACACAATGGCCAGAACGAAACAAACGACCAGAAGGTCTAGGAGCTGGCGCACTATATCAGTGCCAGCCGATGAGGTTGTCCTAGACGGGAACAGAGGGATTTGGAGGAGAGTAGGTCTGATGAAGAGGCTCCCTCTACTTCCGGGAGCTCGAGGGTACGAGAGGTAGGCGGCGAGGAAGCCGCCTCCTCTAATGAAGTCGGCAATGCTGAGGCCGACGAAGGGTCAAGGGACGAATCTTCCGGCTCTGACCAAGATAACTTTACGGCTGACTATCAGCAGCCGCCTAAGGTCGCCGACAACCCCAACCGTAAACGGACTAGGATGCTACCGGGTAACATTGCCCTACTAAAGAGTGGCTTTAGGGCTTTTAAAGAGAAGCACCCCTTTGGAAGGGGCTGGGACATCATCGTTCCGCCGGCTGACGCAGTAATGGCCTGGAGCGATGACATTGATAATGCAGACCATTACTTTGTCTGCTACGAGGCAGTCATCGAAGCTGGCCTCCGGTTCCCCCTCCACACCGGGATTAGGAAAATCCTGAAGGGGTACGATTTAGGAGTTTGGCAGCTCACCCCCAACTCGTGGGTGAACATTCTAAGTTACATCGCCGCCTGCTAGTTTTAGAATATAAACCCTAGTTTCTCCGCCTTCGCTTACATTCATTATTTGAGCAAGGCTCCAGGTGGTCATGGGGCATGGTATACTCTTACTACCTTGCCCCAATATTTGATGAGTTTGGACAAAGTGTCCAAGTGGTCCGGGTGGAAGGACAAGTTTTACTTGATTTCTTCCCCAACTCTGAGGCATAACCGAACACTATGCTGGTAGAACACAGAGCCGGCTCTTTTAGGCAGGAAGTGCCCTCTCCCGGAGCTGTCTACTAAGGTCCCGGGAACAAAAAATGGATCCGGGATTTCTGGAGACCACAACCGAGCCCATAGGGGATGGGACTCACATTATAGTTCCCAAAACCTGGATTCCCCCTTCCAGACTTCTTCAAGGATGAGTGCTTCATGTCCGCCTGCGGGTTGAGTCCCATGTTTCCCAAGGGTAGATTACCTTACATCCGGAGTATTTGTTATTTTGTTATTTTATTAATACAAACTTTCCATAATTTCTTCTAACTTGAATTCTATTCATGCAGCCGACGCCTTGAAGATGGTTGATCCGGCGAAGACTCCTGCTAAATCGGCGGCGCTGCTTCGCAAAGAGGCTGCACTTGCCAAGAAAGCAGCCGTCGATGCAAAAGAGTCTAAGAAAGGCTGGGTAAGACCGCCTGACTTTATATGTGTATATATTTATTTTTCATTTTTTTTTACTTAGGCAATTTGCCGGTTGGGTATACTTAACCTTGTTCATTTCTCAGGACTCTACAAAGCGAGTGCCACGATCCTTCTCCAAGCTTCTCAAAAGGCAAGGAGAAGATCTGGAGAAAGCTCCGGCTGCGAAGGCCGCTAGAAAGGACCCCCCTCCCCAGACAAACTCTGCTGCCAAATCTGATCGTCCAACGACCGGAGGCAAATCTCCAGCTGCGATGAAGATTTTGAGCGTCGGATGCCTCTATGACATGGAAGGGTGGCGAGCCACCTAATGTTGCAGCCGCTGCGGCAACAACTGGGGAGGAGTAGAAGCCTGCGCCCCATCCGGATACCCAAGGTAAGGGAAGGATTGAAATACCTTGGCCACTTGACTTCATGAGAGTCAAGACTAAGGTAGACCCCTCTGGGGTTCAGTCAGCAGTCGGCAACAAATGAGTGCCAACTATGCTGCCTCTTACTCACAGAGTACTACTTTTGGTGCAGATTTGACATCCGACGAGCCGGATCTTGTAGGTTTCGCAAAACGGATGGTGAGGACCCTCACCTGGTCGGAGAAAAACTTCATACCTGACCTGCAGGTAGTGGACTTCGACCGGATAATGGGCCAACTGGCTGAGGTAAAAAATCCCACTACCCCAATACTTTTTCTTTATTTTAACTAAGTATATCATAATCCGGTTGCTCTCTTCTCAGGTAATGCTGAGAATGGATGGCCTCCGGGGCCCCTTCAGGCGAAAACAAGAAGAGGTAAATGACGCCAAACGGAGGGCAACTGAAAAACCTCAACTCTGCTGAATATGCTAATTATATGTGTGATTTAAAGATTAAAGCAGTAGAGTTGAAACAGGAGGAGCTGATCCGGAGCTTGACGGCTGTGAACGATGAAGCCACCAGCCGGGCTGATGACCTTGAGCAAAAGCTGTAGGACGCCAAATTTGAGCTCAAGGCATTAGAGGATGCTGATAAGGAAAACGCCCAACTCAGAGTAGACGTTTCCCGCCTAGGGGTTGACATCGTCACTCAGCGAAACAAGTAGTCGGACGAGCTCGGCCAAGAGCAAAAGCGGTTGATGGAGGAGAATGAGCGAGATAATTTAGCCCGGCTGAAGATCACTTGGAGCCTCCTCTACCCAGATATAGACTTTGAGGTCTATAAACTCAGGTATGATTACGCCACTAAGGTGTATGATGCCCAAGTGCTGGGTGAGGCTCCTCCGCCTCGCTTCAAGGATTGGGCTGCCGAGAAGGGATATGAAGCCTCTGATAATGAGGAGCCGGCGGCGGATGAGCAAAATGAAGGCCAAACTCGCCATGATCAGCCGGATCAGCAGCCTCCACCTCAATCCTAGGCGGGCCTCCCCACCTTCTGCGGCAGTATGCCACCTTGTTTCTTTACCGGCTTGTATGCCGTGTAGAATTGTATCTTTACCAACCATGGGGTTAGGTTAACAATTTATTTCTTTCTCTCTTCATCGGATGTGACTCCGGTTAACACTTATTCTGGCCTTTGTGCCATTTTTAATATTAATGAAGTATTCCGACTCAGTCGGTGTTTATATATGTTTGTGTTTGAATTTTTCAATTTGAATTTCGCGTATGTTTGCAATTCTTTAATATTTTGCCTAACTTAAAAAAGCATGCGGCAATTTGCAATCCGGGTGCTCTTGCCCCTGGGCGGCTGTGTGGTTGGTTTTATTTCAAATTAGATGATTGGCTTGAAAACACTTGATACTAGGAGAAGTATGGAGTGTTTTTAGGCCAATCAATCACAATGGTGATTGCCCCAAACCAAGTGCACAGCCGGCCATTAGAGCTTTAAGTTTTGAGCTTCTTACCCTGGCAGGTATATTCCGTTTGGGGTTACCACATAGCCATTGCACAAAATCTTTTGCCCCAGATGGGAGAGAGAGTGCAACTTTGGAATAAATAATCTAAGTGAGAACTTCAGCAGGTAACCGACTGATGCTTCGGGGCATCCGGTATTCGGTAACTTAATCGTTCTTCATAGATTATTCTGGTCAGACGACTATGAGTTGACCAATTCGGTCGTTCAATTTTCGCCATCTGCATAGGTACGTAGAACCGACAAATAGTTTGTTCTCTGCGACGATTGCACCCGGAGGGGTGTCGCCGGACACCTTTGTCCATGTTGGGACAGGTGGTTTTATAAAATAAGCAACCATCCGGCCATTTTGGCCTTTGGTCTTGTTTGAGACCGGTTGCATAGCCACTAAGCGTTTTTATGCTTAGTTTTTTAATCGGACCATTGGCCGAGCGTTATTACAACATTGAATTTACACTAAATGTCGAACTTAGTTGGTTAAACAAATAGTCCGTCTGAGTATTACCCAGGCGGACAAGTAATTATAACATTAAGTTACACTAAATATCAAACTTATTTAGTTAGACAAAAAATCCGTCTGAGTATTACCCAGGCGGACAAGTAATTATAGCATTAAATTACACTATGTATCAAACTTAGTTAGTTAAGCAAAGAGTCCGTCTAAGTATTACCGAGGCGGATAGACAATCATATAGTTGAACTTACGCCAAGTGTCAAACTGAGGCAGTCCAACATGAGTTTCATCTTAGGATAACCCAGTCAGATAAGTAATAAAAATAGCAAAACAATTCTGCAAACAAAGTCTGAATTCTCATTAATTGACTTACTGTTTACAAAAATTTACATTTCTCAGAAGTAATACTTTTTTAATTTATCTACATTCCAAGTTCTAGGCAGACGCCGGCCGTCTGGGGTTTTTAGACGATAGGTGTCATCCCTGACTTCTTCATAAATCCGGTAGGGGCCTTCCCAATTAAGAGTTAGCTTTCCAACCTCATTGGCCCTACCAGTTGCCTCCATTTTTTGTAACACAAAGTCGTCCACTTTCAAAGGACACCTGTGCACTTTCTTGTTGTAGGCTCGGGTCATTCTCAGACGGTATATCTCATGGCGCAGGGCAGCATTGCCCCTGCGTTCCAAGAGGGAGTCCAATGCCAGCCGCATGGCCTCCCAATTTGCCTCTTCATCATAGAGCATGACTCTGAGAGTCGGCTCGTAGTGTTCAATGGGCAAGACGACTTCAGCACCGTATACCATAAGAAATGGGGTTTCAGCGGTTGCCCCTTTTACAGTAGTCCGGATGGCCTATAGGACATGAAGTAACTCTTCTGCCCATAAGCAACCGGCTCTTTCAATTTTCTTTTTTATGCCGTTTGAGATGAGTTTGTTAAAAGCTTCAACTTGGCCGTTTGCTTGGGGTCGGCCGACTGATGCAAAACAATGTGAGATACCCTGATCTCCCAACCAAGTCTTGAGATGAGGGGTTTCAAACTGAGGACCATTATCAAACACCATAGACATAGGTACCCCAAACCGGGTGATTATGTTCTTCCATATGAATTATATTTCATCCTTTTTCTTGATGTTCTTAACCGGCTCAGCTTCTACCCATTTGGTGAAATAATCCACATCCACCAAAATATAGCGCTTTCCGCTTGGAGCAGGCGTATAAGGACCCAAGATATCCATGCCCCATTTAGCAAACGGGACTGGGCTGTGGATTGCCGTCAGATCAATAGGATGTGCCTTACATATGCGGATTCCAGCTAGCAGGGCTTCATACTCCGTCTCGTTATTTGAGGCTTGAAACTTAAACCGCAGTGCATATTCAAATCTGTCCCCCTCAGAGGACTCATATATAATTCCTGCACCGCAGCCGTTCTTCGTTGAGCTCTCGTCTACATACACTTTCCAAACCTGGTCAATGTTATCTGGTTGCACCGGTCGTGTCATTTAAACAATGAAGTCGGCAAACGCCTGACCTTTCACTGCCTTTCTAGGTTCAAAAGTGATTTCAAGACTTTGAATTTCAATAGCCCATTTCAACATTCTGCCAGATGATTCCAAGGTAGAAAAAGGCTGCTTGAGGGGGTGGTCGATGTAAATTACCACCGGATGGGCCAGAAATACAGCTTCAATTTCTTGAAGGCCATATACAGAGCAAGGCCAAAATTTTCAACCACGGGATACCGAAGCTCAGCATTTTTTAGAACATGGCTAATGAAATAGACCGGGAGCTGAATGTCGTCTCTCTCAGCAAGGAGAACAGAATTGAGGGCATGATCTGAAACGGCTAGGTACATGTATAACACCTCTTTAGGCAGTGGACTAACAAGCCTTGGCAAAGAGTGCAAGTGTTCTTTCAGCCGTTGAAAGGCTGCCTCAGCATCATCCCCCCATTCAAATCTGGTCTTCTTCCTGATTGCTTGGAAGAAGTAAAGGCATTTGTCACCTGACCGGCTGAGGAACCTCCTCAATGCTGCCAGGCAACCGGTTAGTCTTTGCGCTTCCTTGACAGTGCGGGGTGACTTCATGTCAATTACCGCCTATATCTTCTCGGGGTTAGCCTCTATCCCCCTTTGATCAATCAGGAATCCGAGAAACTTCCCAGACTCAACACCAAAGACGCACTTCTTATGATTTAACATAACCCTATGCCGCCTGAGTGTGGTGAAGGTTTCTCGGAGATAGCAAGGTGATCCGCCTGCTGCATGAATTTGACTATCATGTCATTAATGTATGCCTCCACATTCCTCCCAATTTGATTAATGAAGACCGTATTAATCATCCGTTGGAAGGTAGCCGGCGCATTTTTCAAGCCTAACGGCATCACAGTGTAACAGAATAACCCCTGATCAGTGATGAAGGCTGTCTTCTCTTGATCTTTCTTCCACAAGGGTATTTGATGGAAGCCAGAGTAGGCATCCATGAAACTCATCAAGGCATGCCCGGTTGTCGAATCGACCATACTGTCCATCTTAGGAAGCGGATAACTATCTTTGGGACATGCCTTGTTAAGATATGTGTAATCAACACCCATACGCCAGGTACTATTCGGCTTCTTTACAAGCACAAAATTTGCCACCCAGTCGAGGAAATTACATGGCCGAATGAACCCAGCGTCCAACAGCTTTTTTACTTTGGCTGCTGCCGCCTGACTTCTTTCCTCACCGTGATTTCTTTTCTTTTGTCGGATGGGCTTCTTTTTAGGATCCACGGCGAGTTTGTGGACATCAAGATCCGGGCTGACGCTTGGCATCTCTTCCACTTCAAAGGCAAAGATGTCTTTGAATTCCTTCAGCATGAGGTGAAAATCTGCACCCAATTTAGCATGAGCAGCCGTCCCAACCTTAACCGTATGCTCTGGATGGCTGTCGTCCAGAGGTATATCAATATGGTCTCCAGCTGGTTGCGGACGGAGCTTTGCTGACCCCTCCAGCGGTGCCTTTCTTTTCTTTCTGGCTGCTAATTGGGCTGGGGCTGGGTCGGCATCCTTGACATTGTCAAGGTCTATTGGTTCCTGGCCGTCTGGGGCCAAAGCATTTTTAACGGCTGAGAGATAGCACTCCCGGGCCGTCTTCTGATCCCTTTTCAAGGAACCAACAGAGTCGTCATCCCTCTCGTGCTTGATGAGCATAAGGGAAGGGATGATTATATCCTTGGCTTTGTTGAGGGTTGGCCGGCCAACAATAATGTTGTAGGCGGTTAGCTCCTCAACGACCAAGAACTTGACGACCAGGTTTCGCCTTTTTCCTTTCTCACCTAGTCGTATTGGTAAATCAACCCTTCCGACTGGGTAAACCATTCCACCCCCAAAACCAACCAAGGGGTGGGTAACCGGATGCATGCTGCTGACATTGTATTTCAGCTTTTGCAGGAACCGGAGGCTGATGATGTCTGATGAGCTGCCGGTGTCAATAAGGATCCATCCAACTAGCTGGTTGGCAACCTTACATTCAATGACGACCGGGTCGTCATGCGGACGGCGAACGCTGCCCCTGTCCTTCTAAGTGATCAGGACGTCTGGGAAGGAGTAGCTAGCAGACGCCTGCTGATCATCATCTTTTTCCATCTTTCGAAGATGGCTCTTGGTGCCCCGGATGGTAGGGCCACCGCATGAGAACCCGCCTGCTATTGTGTAGACCGGCTCCTTCTTAGTGTCCGAACTACTAGCAGGCTGGGGTGTCTTAGACGACTGCCCCAGATTCTTCTTATTAGTCCTTTTGGACTTAGAAATGTAGGGATTTAACATCCCCTTGTCAGCCAGACGGTCCAATGCCCGTTGAAGGCTGAAGCAGTCGTTGGTGTCATGGCCAACTTCCTCATGGTATTGGCAGAATTTGTTTTTGTTTCTTGATTGAATGGAACTTTTCATTGGATTCGGCTTCTCTAGGGGCAGCCAGTCCTTAATTTCCATGAGGACGGAGTTGCAGTCCTTATTGAACTCGTACTTAGGAACGTACGGTTTAAATTCTTTCTTCTTCTTCTGAGACGGCTGGTCAGAATCACTAACCGTCCAGACTTCTTTTCTTTTCTTGCTCTCTTCTTTCTTCTTGGCCGGCTGAGCAGGCCGGCTGTCTTTCTATTTTTCAGACTTCTTGGAGTCCGACTGATTACCAGGCGAGCAGAGGTCGGTTGCTTGAATATAGCTTTCCGCCTCCCTCAAGGCCGCCTGTAAAGTGAAAGCCCCTTTTTTTACTAGGTCGAATTTAAAAGTCAACCCGTCTCTCAAACCCTTGAAAAAGTCTGTAAAAGCTACCTCATCAGACAGTCTTTGGATATGAATTCTAATCAGATTGAACCGCCTGACATAGGAGCGCAACCCTTCTCTCTCCCCCTGCTTAATGGTGCTCAAGTCAAGACTTGTTTTCTTAGCAGGGATGTTCATTGAGAAGTTGGAAGCAAAAAGGAAGGCAAGCTTCCTGAAACTATCGATAGACACGGCTGGCAGGTTGCCAAACCATTGCTGGGAAACGCCCTTCAACGTAGCCGGGAAGCATCGACACCAAGTGACATCATCCAACCCTTGTAAGTACATGAGGTTGGTGTATGCCATGAGGTGATCTTCCGGGTTGGTGGTACCGTCATAGGTACCTACCAACACATTTTTAACCTTAGCCGGCTATGCCGCCTCGGTTATCTCCCGGGTGAAATCAGAAGGTTGTTCACCCAGGGGGAGCAGACGGAGCTGCCAGTCTAGTGGCTAGACATTTTTGTATGCCGCTTGACCTCCGAAGAAGGCCGGCTGCATGAAATAAGGAGGATACTGACCGTAGACCTGAGAAGGTACATACGGTGCAGTACCAATCATCTGAGGGCCAGAATGGAAGGTATTACCGCCTGTCTGGCTCTCATGCAAGGAAAGTGCATTCCCTGCAGAATTGTTGTTGAAGCTATCTGGTAAATTCGAAGTAGAAGCCGACTCAGACAACTGTTGATTCCTCTTGCGGGTGATGATCTCGCGGGCATCAAGATTTGATTTTTTGCTTCCCACCGGCTGTTGAGTTCGGCGGGGATTCTTGGTATTCCTCTTAGGCAGAAGAATTTTTGACCAATCAATGGTCCCGACTGCCTTCTCCTTTGGATGAGGAGTTGGTTGCCGATCTCTGACTGACTTCCCCTTTTCCATAGGAGTCTTCTTGGCCGACTGACCCCTACTTGGGCCAGCCCGGCTCTTAGTGATCAGATCTTTGATTTCACCCTTGAAAATTGTCATGAACCTCATGAGTTCATCTCGGATGACAGGAGCTGATCCAACTAACGTGTGGGTTTCCCCTTCTGGCTGCCCAAGAGGTCGATTCGTACCCACCTGGGTGGCACCCCGCTCCAGAATGTCTCTGGGCCGGATACGCTTGGTTATCAGAGAGCCATCATCGGCTGTATAGGTTTCAACCTGAGGATCTTCATCCTCCTGGTCTGTGAAAACTTCTGGGTCATCGCCCAGACGCTTAGGGGGTGGTACAGACTCTTGAACCATCTTCGATGTACTCTCCCCACAGACGGCGCCAAATGTTTTGGGTGTTTTTGTCCCTCGGGAGAGTTACGTCACGAAGTCTTATTCGGCTGAGTTGTACCTGCAAAACAATGGAGACTCCGGGTGGTTAGAGCTCCGCCTCCGACGATCAAGTTAGTAACTTGAAAGGGAATAAAGAGTACCGAAATTTAGGTGGGGATCTGCTCGGATTCCAAGCTCAGGTGCTTCTCTGATGTGAGAGAATGTAGGTGTAATAAATGATTGAATGTGTCCCCAAAATGGGGAAATATCTCCCTATTTATAGGGTCATTGGAGAACGTGCCCCTATCTAGGTCACTTGACCTAAATTTCAGTGGGCTGCGCCGTTTTACGGCGCTTCTTGGGACTTAGGCCTTTGAAGGCCGTCATTTCAGGGGTTTATCCAAGGGGGACCTTGTGTCAAGAGGATATTGGGCCACGTGGGCCATCCTGAACTCGACACGTGGCCTCCTCTCATTGGTCCACGTATCTAGCGTATTTTTACCCTAAACAGAAATCTCCCTATTTATAGAGTCCTCGGGAATTGTGCCCCTGATTAGGTTATCAAGCCCTAATCATTGGTGGGCTGCGTCGCATTGCGGCTTTCTCGGGATTTGGGCCATGAAGGCCGCCTTTTTTCCCATTCCTTTAGGATGACACGTGTCAAACAGGGGTTGGTCCAGTTAGGACTAACCCTAAGGTTACACGTGTCACCTTCTGATTGGACCACGTGTCAGGGTAAAATTACCCAAACATTTGCCCCTCATAGATGTGACGTGGCATTTGACGTGGCATGTGTAACAAGTGTCACTCTTCCATTCGGGGTGATCTTACCGCCAATTTTTTACTGTTCACCTTCTACGGAAATTACGGAGGTACCCCTGAATTTACCCCCTATATGTAGCCGTTTATCCTCATTATTTTGTACGTTTACAAAAAATTTTAAGAGAGATAAACTTAGAGAGAGAGAGTCTGCTTTCACGTCTGTGTCAAGCGCCAGCAATCAAGCTCATTTCCGCCTGCCCCAGCCGGTTCCGCCTTACCTTCAGATATCAATTCTAAAGGTACTGCCTCTGTCTCTCTCAGCTCTTTTCATTTTTTCCCTCTTGTATATATTCTTTACAATAAATGGATGCATCACCAACACACACGGCACAGCCTAGGTTAGAGTCCATCCGGTCTCCTGGTACGGCTGAGTCTATGACTGGGAGTGCCTCCTTGGGGTGTTGGGACCACCCTTATGCTTGGAATCCGACCGTCTATGTGTCTATGCAGGAGACAATGGCTCGGACAATGTAGACGGCCGTAGATCTTTATTATAGGAGCGAGGGCTCAGGCGGGAAATTGCCTGGAGGGGAGACGTTAGGTAGGGAAAACCCGACGGCTGCTGAGAGGTCTCCTTCGGGTGCCCCTTCAACCCCTGGAGATTCTTTTCTTGATGAGTGCGACCAGGGAGACGGTGAGGAGGCCGTCTCTATGCCCTACTTGCAAGATGAGGAGTCATCTAGAGAAAGCTCCGCCTCCAGCTCCGAGAGAAGTGACGAACCTATGTCACCGCTTAAGGATAGTGAGGTGGATGAGAGGAAAAAATGGAGTGAGAAGGATGACCCCTTCCAGATCCACGTCTCTGCCAAAGATAGGGCAAACATGGACAAAGACTTAAAGAATTTCAAACTCATGCGTCCCCTAACCGGTAATTATAGCATCTGGGTACCACCTGCAGAGGGCACTGTTTCTTGGAAAGATGACGAGAGGAACGCCAATGCCTACTTTAGCTGTTATGAGGCGGTGTTCCTAGTCGGGCTAAGATTTCCACCTCACGAGGCAGTGAAGGCAATTCTAAGAGGCTATGGCCTGGGAGTCAGGCAACTTACCCCCAATTCTTGGGCTTACATTCTGGGGTATGTTGCCACCTGTGAGTTCCAGGGGCTGCATCTTGGCTGGGAGGCCTTTGCCCATATGCATTACTTGAGTCACAAGCCAGGTGGCTGGAGGGCGTGGTATACATTGACCACCCTCCCTCAGTACATGATGACTTTGGACAAGGTGTCCAAATTCGACGGCTGGAAGCACTGCTTCTACTTGCTGTCTGCACCTAGGCGGCGTGAAATTTTGAACTGCGCCGGTATAATAAGAAGCCCGACCTTCTGGGCCGGAAGTGTTGTCTTCCCTGGATTTCGGATGAGGACTACGACAAAATAATTGAGACCAACTTTTTTGGTCTTGAGAATTCTACCCTTGTCAACCGGGGAAACAATAAAGGTTCCAAAGAACTAGATTCCAAAAAGCGTCTGGTTCAAAAACGAGGCCTCTTTATCCGCCTGCGGGCTCAGTACAATGTTTACCAAAGCTATGCGCTTGACCTTAAGACCGTGTGGGGTATTTCCATGTCAAATTGGCAATTACTGATATTCTTGCTCTTTTTTGCAGAAGAAGCTTTAGCCATGCTCCCAGACGAGAAGACACCCAAGCGATCCTCCGCCGCCATCCGCAGAGACATTGCGGAAAAGCAGGCGGCTGCTATCAGGGCCAAGGTAAGACGCCTGACCCCCTTTTTTACTTTTACTTTGCAAGTTTCATTTCCGGATGCATGAATAACTTGTATCCGCTTTGCAGGGAGGCGAAATCCCAAAAACGTTTGAGAAGTCTCTCAAACGGTCTAGGGCTGACGCCGCCTCTACCCCCTCCAAAAACAAGAAGTCTGGCTCCTCTTTGACTCTTGGAGCCAAAACCGGGAAGACTCAAATGCGCATAGGGGGAAGATGCAGGAGGTAGACAACGACTTTGGCCTTGGCCTCGTCATTCCCTTATCCGTTGGCGGAGGGGTTACAGTGACAGCGGGTGGCTCTCGCCACGCCGCCTCTTAAGGTAAGGCTAACCCGTTTGAGTCCCCGCCTGAGTTACGGTGGCCTTTGCGAGTGAAATCCCACTCCCAACAGACTTCTTCCTCAGATGGTCGGCAACAGATTGGTGCCGCCTGTATTTCGCACTCATCAAATGTTGATTGTGGTGCAGATGTCTCTCCCCGTTGGCCAGACGTCCAGAAGCGTGCCAAGGCCATGCTTGACGCCGTCCGGAAGAGGGATAAAGACAACATCCCTGGGATAGAGAAGTTCAATCTGGAACGCATTCTATCCCTTCTGGCTGAGGTGAGGTGTGAAGAAAGTAAAGGAAATAAACTTCAAGTATTATTCCGCTAGCAGATCTTACCTGATTCGTTCTATGTAGGCTCTTTTGCGGGTAGACGATCTCAAACGTCCATACTCCCGCAAGCGGGAAGAGGTAAAGAGAGCCAACAAATCAGCCATAGACGCTGAAAACATTGCTCTGGAATGCCTTGTATCAAAACAAGGAGTACGGCAATAAATCAGCCTGGAATGCCTTGTATCCAAACAAGGAGTACGGCGTCTGGGCACTGGCTCACAAATATGCTGAAGAGGTTGTATTTTCTAGGGAGAAAGGTGAGCCAGAGCCGGAGTCGTTTGAAGCCTGGGGGCACGCGGAGCTGCAGGAACCTGGTCACCCCGTCCCGAGTCAAGCGAATGAGTTTCCTTCTAACGAGGAAGATGAAGAAGATGAAGGGGGCGATGACCAGGTGAACCCGTCTACAGCTCAACAATGAATTTCTACGGCAGTATGCCATTTTTATTTTTTCTGTTTTAGCGGTTGTATGCAAGATTACTTTCTTTCCGGCCTGCGTGCCGAGTATATGTTGTTTTTACCGGCCGAGGAGCCGGGTTAATTAACAATTTACATCACTTTCCCGGACGGGGTCTGGTTAACAATGTTCTACCACAGCCTTTGGTTGGGTAATTTTTTTAATGAATGCGCCGACTGAGTCGGTTTTGATCACTTTTCTCTTGAATTTTGCATTTTTAATTTTTTCAAGTGTGCTTGAAATTTTTTGCTTTTGCCTAACTTATGAAAAGCATGCGGCAACTGATAATCCGGCTGCTCTTGCCCCTAGGCGGCTGTGTGGTTGGTTTCACCTTTAAATCGATTGATTGGCTTGGAAACGTCTGATGCTTTTAAGAGCATGATATGTTTGCAAGTCAATCAATCACAACAGTGATTTCCCCAAACCAAGTACACAACCGCTCATATGACAGGCTTCCAGGAAAAAGGCCGATCAGCCCCTCAAGCGCTGAGGATCAGACAGAAAAAGGCCGTCTAGGTATCAGACAAAAGGCGAAGGGCCGCCTGTCCTGTTATAAGACAGGAGGCAAATGGCCGCTTGAGGGGTTTGCAATCCAATTATTCTTTCCAGCCTTGGGAAAACGTATAATTTCGAAGGGTAATTCAAACGAGTTAAACCATATCGCCTGTATGTATAGGTGCACTTATTGGTAGTGCTTGTGATGATTGCACCCTAGGGGGTGTTACCGCTCGCCTTATTACTCATTGGAGTAGACAAAATTCGAATAACCATCCGGTCATCGGCCTCATTTCCTTTTGACGGTTGCGTAGCCGTTGCACAACCCTTGTTGCCCCGGTGGTGGGGGGGTTGGTGAAACTTTTGAAAGGAATGGTGTCCTTCGAACAAGTGTATTATTCTGATAGCTGCTTCAGAATTATTAGAAAGCTAATATATTCAGTAAGGTCAAGTGATCGGAATGCCTGGGTGGAGGCCGCTTCCGATCAGTAATATTAATATAATTAATATTACAGCTTAATCTTGACTGAACCCTTTGGGTCACACCCAAGCAAAATATACGAACCGACTCGAAGAATTAATTCGGAATAAATTAATTCGTCGCCCGAGTGTTAAATATTTAGACATCGGTAATTCGGGCTTGGAGCGTCGAAACCGATCGTCGGAAGTCGAGTCAAAAATAATAAAAAGACGAGACGCGCAAAATGATAATAAATCGACCATATTCCCAAAATACCCCTAGCATCGGAATGCCCCGAGCATCCGAATGCTAGGGGCAAAAAATGTCCAAGCATAGGTGGCTATCAAGCGCACCAAGCCGAGCCTAGCATGGCTGGCTAGGTGCGTGCTAGCACACTGTGCTAGCAGCTACGCACAGCAGCAGCTAGCAGCCGCGTGCACGTGGTGCCTGCAGCAGCTAGCTGCCGCAAGCTAGGTGTGCTAGCAGCGCATGCACTAGCAGCCGCGCTCAGCAGCAAGTCCGCACCAAGTGCGTGGCTTGCGCGTACAGCAGCAGCCCGCATCTTGGTGCGGGGCTGGGCTCGTGGCTGGGCTCATGGCTGGGCAATAGGGCCGGTCACTATGGGGAAGCTTGAGGAATATGGGAGCAAGTGGGTAAGGACATGTGGCACAAGGAGAGTATTGAGTGGGGAGCAAGTATGGTCCCCTACTCTCCATGTGGTCCTCACCAACCCATTTCACATGGTAATGCCACTTGTAGATTTATTATTAGTTTGCAATTTTAATTTAATTTAGCTTTAAATTAATTTGTGGAATTTCATGATCCCACATTGATGGGATAGAAATTCCCACTCATACTTTCCTCTATAAATACCAACCTTGGGATTTGGAGTAAAGTGCTTGAGTGGGAGTTAGAAAGAGCATTCCATATTTTGGAAAAACTCTTAAACTCCATTAACACTTGGGTTTTGGTCGGACCTTGCTAACTCCAAGGTAGCGGACCTAAAAAGTCGTGTTCGTCCTTTGTGGGTGGATACCGTTGGAGGCACGGCATTTGCGGTGCTCAAGGATTTCAAGTAAGAGCCCGTTTTGAGAGGGCGAAACTCGCTTCAAGGGTATGATTCGTTCTTCCTTTTCTTGTGCTTATTTATTTATGCTTTATGGTTTTATTAATTACGAGTGGTTCCTTGGGTCGGGGTTGTTTCCGCGGTGAGTCGGACTCGCCAAACCCCAAGAACTTTGGAATGAAAAGCTTATGACTTTGGTCGGTCACCGGCTGATGTCTGGGGACATCAAGTATTTCAAAAACATAATCGTTCTTTTAACTTTTCTGGTCAAACGACTATGAACTGACCAATTCGGTTGTTTGATCTTTGCCGTCTGCATAAGTACGCAGAGCAAACAGGTAGGCTACCCATTGCGACGATCGCACCCGGAGGGGTGTCGCCGGACGCCTTTGTCCATGTTGGGCAAGACGATTTTATAAAACAAACAGCCATCCGGCCATTGACCTGTTATCTAGGTAGAGACCGGCTGTATAGCCACTAAGCGGTTTTGTGCCTAGTTTAGTTATCTGGCCAGTGGCCTCATGTAAAATGAACGTTGAATTGTCTACTAAGTTTCAAACTTAGAGAGTTCAATAATTAGGCCGTTTGTGAATTTCGCATTCGGCCTCAAATCTTGAAAAAGGGGAAAGAAAATAGAAAACAAAAAGCAATTTCTCATCAATAATCTTTTTGCTTACAAAATTTTACAACTCAGAAGTATTACTTTTTCAAATTTTCTACATTCCAAGTCCTAGGCAGGCGCCTCCGTCTGGCGGTAGGTGCCGTTTCTAATTTCCTCATAGATCCGGTAGGGGCCTTCCCAATTTGGAGTCAGCTTTCCTAGTTCATTGGCCCTACCGGTTGCCTCCATTTTCCGTAACACGAAGTCGCCAACTTTCAAAGGGCGCTTGTGCACTTTCTTGTTGTATGCTCTTGTCATTCTCAGACGGTATATCTCATGACGCAAGGCGGCATTGCCCCTGAGTTCTGGGAGAGAGTCCAATGCCAGACGCATGGCCTCCCAATTTGCCTCTTCATCATAAAGCATTACTCTGAGGGTAGGCTCGTAATGTTCGATGGGCAAGATGACTTCAGCACCGTAAACTATGAGAAATGGGATTTCACCGGTTGCCCCTTTGGCTGTTGTCCAGATGGCCCATAGGACATGAATCAACTCTTCTGCCCATAAACCACCGGCCCATTCAATTTTCTTTTTTTATGCCATCTGAGATGAGTTTGTTGAAGGCTTCAACCTGGCCGTTTGCTTGGGGTCGGCCGACTGATGCAAAACAGTTGGGGATCCCTTGATCCCCCAACCAAGTCTTGAGCTGAGGCGTCTCAAACTGAGGGCCATTATCAAATACCATAGACATAGGTACCCCAAACCGGGTGATGATGTTCTTCCAAACGAAAGAGATGACATCCTTTGTCTTGATGTTCCTGATCGCCTTCGCCTCCGCCTCCACCCATTTGGTGAAGTAATCCACAGCCACTAGAATGTAACGTTTTTCGCCTGGCGCATGCGTATAAGGACCTAAAATGCCTATGCCCCATTTTGCAAACGGGACTGGGCTGTGGATGTCCGTCAGATCGGTAGCCGGGCGGTGAATAAGTTTGCCAAATTTCTGACATTTGTCACATTTCTTCACTAGCTCTTTGGCGTCTGCCTCAAGGGTAGGCCAAAAGTAGTGTCGCTGGCTCTGACGGCTAGGGATCTGCCGCCTATGTGGGAGGCGCAGTACCCTGCATGCAACTCTTTGAGAACTTCCTTCCCCTTTTCTGGGGTAACACATTTCAAAAGAGGCTTAAGAAACCCCACCTTGAAGAGTTCTCTGTTTCTCATCTCGAAGTTTGACGTTCTCTTTTTCATGACGGCTGCCTCCTGTGGCGAATCAGGGAGCGTGCCGTCTGTCAAGTGAGCTCGGTTGCCATCCATCCACGTAGAGCTTCGGTCCAGAATTCCAATGGGCTCTTCATATATGCTTCTTTTTTCCAAAACTTCCCAAAAGACTGACCGAGGCGTATCACAACAGGCGGAAGATGCTAATTTGGACAAGGCATCCGCCTGGTTGTTATCGGACCTGGGCACTTGGCTCAGAGTGAACCCTTCGAGTGTCTCAGCCTCTTCTTTGACTGCCTGAAGATATCGTACTCCGCCTCATTGTTTGAGGCCTGAAATTTGAACCGTAGTGCATACTCATATTTGTCTCCTTCCAGATATTCATAGATTATTCCTGCACCACAGCCGTTCTTTGTTGAGCTCCCGTCTACATACACTTTCCAAACCTAATCAAGATTATCTGTAGCCACCGGACGGGTCATTTCAAAAATGAAGTCGGAAAACGCCTGACCTTTCACTGCCTTTCTTGGTTCAAAAGTGATTTCAAGACTTTGCATTTCTATAGTGGCATTTAAGCATTCTTCCGGATGACTCCAAGGTAGACGTTGGCCGTTTGAGTGGCTGATCGATGTATATCACCACCGGATGTGCCAGAAAATAAGGCTTGAACTTCTTGAATGCCATATACAAAGCAAGGAAAAAATTTTCAACCATGGGGTACCAGAGTTCAACATTTTTTAGTACGTGGCTAATGAAATAGACCGGGAGCTGGACGCCGTCTCTTTCAGCAAGGAGAACGGACACTGAGAACATGATCCAAGACGGCTAAGTATAAGTACACCGTCTCTCTGGGCAGAGGACTAACGAGCCTCGGCAAGGAGTGCAAGTGTTATTTTAACTTTTAAAAGGTCGCCTCAGCATAATCCCCCCATTCAAATCTGGTCTTCTTCCTGATTGCTTGGAAGAAGTAAAGGCATTTGTCGCCTGACCGGCTGAGGAATTTCCCTAACGCCGCCAGATAACCGGTTAATCTTTGAACTTCCTTGACAGTACGGGGTGACTTCATGTCAATTACCGCCTGTATCTTCTTGGGGTTAGCCTCTATCCCCCTTTGATTAATCAGGAATCCAAGAAACTTCCCAAACTCAACACCAAAGACGCATTTCTTAGGATTCAACATGACCTTATGCCGCCTGAGGGTGGTGAATGTTTCTCGGAGATCAGCAAGATGATCCGTCTGTAGCTTGGATTTGACTATCATGTCATCAATGTATGCCTCCACATTCCTCTCGATTTGATTAATGAAGACCGTATTAATCATCCGTTGGAAGGTGACAGGCGCATTTTTCAAGCCAAACGGCATCACAGTATAACAAAATAACCCCTGATCAGTGACGAAGGTCGTCTTCTCTTGTTCTTTCTTCCACAGGGGAATCTGATGGAAGCCAGAATAGGCATCCATAAAGCTCATCAAAGGCGTGACCGGCTGTAGAGTCGACCAGACTGTCAATCTTTGGAAATGGATAACTGTCCTTGGCACACGCCTTGTTGAGGTCTGTGTAATTAACACACACACGCCAGGTCCTATTCGGTTTCTTTACAAGCACAACATTGGCCATCCAGTCGGGGAAATTACATGGCTGAATGAACCCAGCGTCCAGCAGCTTTTTCACTTCGGCAGCTGCCGCCTGACTTCTTTCCTCGCCGTGATTTCTTTTCTTTTGCCGGATGGGCTTCTTTTTAGGATCCACGTCGAGTTTGTGGACAGCAATATCCAGGCTTACGCCTGGCATCTCTTCCACTTCAAAGGCAAAAATGTCTTTGAATTCTTTCAGCAGAAGATGCAGATTTGCACCCAACTTATCATAAGCAGCCGTCCCAACCTTTACAGTACGCTCTAGACGGCTGTCATCCAGAGGTATATCAATATGGTCTCTAGCTGGCTGGGAACGGAGCTCATCTGACCGTTCCCTGGTCAGTGATTGCTATTTTTTCTCTTTCTTTACCTCCACCAGCAGAGTGGCCTTTCTTTTCTTCCCGGCTGCTGGTGGGGCTGGGGTGGCATCCTTGACATTGTCAAGGTCTATTGGTTTTGGGCCTTGGTCGCCTGGGGTCACAGTATCCTCGACGGCTGAGAGGTAGCACTCCCGGGCCGTCTTTTAATCCCCATTCAAGGAACCAGCAGAGCCGTCATCCCTCTCATACTTAATGAGCATGAGAGAAGGGATGATTACAGCCTTGGCTTCGTTGAGGGTTGGCCGGACTAGGATAATGTTATAGGCGGTAAGTTCCTCAACGACCAAGAACTTGACGACCAGGTGTCGTCCTTTTCCTTTTTCACCCAGCCGGATTGGTAAATCAACCTTACCGACTAGGTAAACCATTCCACCCCCAAAATCAACCAAAGGGTGGGTAACCGGATGCATGTTGCTGAGGTTGTATTTCAGCTTTTGTAGGCACCGGAGACTGATGATGTCCGACGAGCTGCCGGTGTCAATAAGGATTCGTCCAACCAGCTGGTTGACAACCTTACATTTAATGACGACCGGGTTGTCATGCGGACAGCGAACGCTGCCCCTGTCCTTCTTAGTGATCAGAACATCTGGGAAGGTGGAGCTAGCAGACACTTGCTCATCATCATCATTTTCCATCTTTCAAAGATGGCTCTTGGTGCCCCAGATGGTGGGGCCACCACATGAGAAACCGCCTGCAATGGTGTAGACCGGCTCCTTATCGGTATCCAAACTACTAGGAGACTCGGGAGTCTTGGACGACTGCCCCTTGTTCCTCTAATTAGTCCCTTTGGACTTAGAAATGTAGGAATTAAGAATCCCCTTATCATCCAGACAATCTAACGCTCGCTGTAGGCTGAAGCAGTCGTTGGTGTCATGGCCAACTTCCTCATGGTACTGACAAAATTTGTTCTTATTCCGTGACTGGACGGAACTTTTCATTGGATTCGGCTTCTCAATGGTCAGCCGATCCTTTATCTCCATGAGGATGGAGTTAGAGTCCTTTTTAAAATCGTACCTTGGGACGTACGGTTTAAACTCTCTTTTTTTTTCTTCTGGGACCGCTGGTCTGAGTCACTAACCGCCCAGACGTCTTTTCTCTTTTCTCTCTCTTCTTTCTTTTTTGCCGGCTGAGCAGACCAGCTTTCTTTTTGTTTGTCAAACATCTTGGAGTCTGATTGGCTACCAAGCGTGCAGAGGTCGGTAGCTTGAATATAGCATTCTGCCTCCCTCAGGGCCGCCTGCAGCGTAAACACCCCTTTTCTAACGATGTAAAACTTAAAGTTTGACCCGTCTCTCAGACCCTTGAAGAAGTCTGTGAATGCTACCTCGTCAGACAGCCCCTGGATCTGGATTCTAACTAGGTTGAACCGTCTGACATATGAGCGTAGCCCTTCTCTTTCGTCATGCTTAACGGTGCTCAAATCAAGGCTTGTTTTCTTAGCAGGGTTTTTCATTGAGAAGTTTGTGACAAACAAGAAGGCTAGCTTCTTGAAGCAATCAATAGAACCGGCTGGCAAGTTGCCAAACCATTGTTGGGCAATACCCTTCAATGTAGCCGGGAAGCATCGACACAAATTGGCATCGTGCCACCCCTGTAAACACATGAGGTTGGTGTATGCCATCAGATGGTCTTCTGGGTTGGAGGTACCATCATAAGTACCTACCAACACATTCTTAACCTTGGCCGGCTAAGCCGCCTCGGTTATATTCCTGGTGAACGCAGAGGGTTGTTCACCAAGTTTGAGAAGTCGGAGCTGCCAGTTCAAAGGTTGGACACTACTGAATGCCGCCTGTCCCCCGAAAGGAAGTGGCTTCATATATGGAAAACCATATTTCCTGAATTGCACCTGAGCTGCAAACGGGACAAATCCTATCATAATTAAAGGATCGGTGTTGACGGACTTGCCGCCTGTCCCACTCTCATGTATGGAGAGTGAGTTTCTCACAGAAGTTTGTTTGACGTTGTCTTGAAAGTTCAAGGTGGAGGCTGACTCAGACAGCTGCTGGTGTCTCCTTCGCTCAATGATCTGTCGAGCGTTAGAAACAGTTTTCTTTGTGGCCCTCTGCTGCTCCTGGTGTGCCTTTGAGGACCCTTAGGCATAAGGATTTTGGTCCAATCAAGTCTTACGGCTGCCTTCTCCTTCTCCTTGGGATGAGGAGTAGACTGCCTGTCCTTGATCGACTTCTTCCTCCCCGATGGAGGTGTTTTCTTAGCCGACTGACTTTTGCTAGGGCCAGCCTTGTTTTTGCTGATCATCTCCTTGATTTTACCCTTAAAGGAGTTCATGAAAGTCATGAGCTCATCCCGGGTTACCGGAGCTGATCCTTTGGCTTTCCGGGTTTCCCCTTCTTGCCTCCCGGTAGGTCGGACTCGACCCGCCTGGTCTTCTTCACGTTTTAGCTGATCTCTGGAACGAGTGTATTTGAAGATGAATGAGCCGTGTTTGGCCACATACGTCTCCACATCATCATCATCACCATCGTCATCATGGTAAGTGAAGACCTCCACCTGACGTACCGGTGGAGGAACGCTTGAACTACCCGGTTGATTAACCGGTTGAGAAATGCTTGTATTACGTAGTCGGGTAATAAATTAAGTATTGTTTGGATCACGAGGTGGTACAGACTCTTGATCCATCTTTGAGGTACTCTCCCCATAAACGGCGTCAAATGTTTTGGGTATTTTTGTCCCTCGGGAGAGTTACGTCACAAAGTCTAGTCCGCGCGTGAGCTGTACCTGCAAAACAACGGAGACTCCGGGAGGTTGGAGCTCCGCCTCCGACGATCAAGTTAGTAACTTGAATATGAGTAAAAAGATGCAGAAATTTAGCTAGGGATTTGCTCGGATTCAAAGCTCAAGATGTCTCTATCAAAGAGTAAATGTGCAATAAATGGAAAAACGTGCCTCCAAATGGAGGAAATCTCTCTATTTATAGGGTCCTCGGGAATTGTGCCCTTGATTAGGTCATCAAGCCCTAATCATTGGTGGGCTGCACTGCATTACGGCTTTCTCGGGAATTGGGCCATGAAGGCCGCCTTTTTTCCCATTCTTTTGAAATGACACGTGTCAAACAAAGGGTTGGTCCAATTTGGACTAACCCTAAGGTGACACGTGTCACCTCCTGATTGGACCACGTGTAAGGGTAAAATTACCCCAAACACCTGCGATCTCAAAGGCATGCAAACAAAATATTCAATTTGCTTCAAACTAATATTAAGCTAAATTGGTTGATTATTAATGCAACACATAATTCTAAAATATTTGTGATCACTTGAATTAATAATTTGATTAAAAATGAATCTAAACCGGTTTTCCAAATTATCTTATTAGGCGTGATTTTCAATTACATATTCCCTTTAAACATGCAATATGGTGATAAAAAATAATAATAGAATAAACATTAATATTGGAAGCAATTTAACAATAAATTGTTAGTCAAATCAAACCATAATAAACCTAATCATGATACTAGCAACAAGAATAAAGATAAGAGTAATTAAGTGATTAATTACTCACTTTCCGCGTTTCCTTGAGTTGCTACATCAAGAATAAACTGTTAGTAACTTCAATTAAAATACAAATCAAATTGAAACAATTAAATAAAAATTAGAGTTGATTTGGTCAAACCCTCAGTTAATTATACCTTTCACGCCTTGGTTTAAGTAAAGAACTATGGGTATTGTATGGATTTCTTGGAGTGCTTAGGGGAAGTATTTTGAGAGAATAAGGTGGCTAGTATTTAGGCTAAAGAAGGAGAAGAGAATTATTTGATGATCAAGCTTGTTGATGATTGAAAAAGGGGTGATATGACTTCTATGTATAGAGAAAAAAGAAGGGTCAAAGAATTAAGATAATATCCGAATTTATCTAAATAAAACTCGATAGGCAACCGTTTTTGCAATTTTGTTTTTATCATATCTATTGATCCAGAAATCGGAATAAGATAAATAATATATTGTTGGAAAGCTGTTGACATCTAATTTCTAACTCAAATGGAATCAGATTAAAATATTTTATAGAATAAAATATATAGCCAAAATAGTGGGAAGGTGTCAGTTTTGGATAGAGTTTGGTATTTCATTCATATCTTTTCCGTTATAGCTCGGAATTGATATTATAATATATCATGGCTATTCAGCCATCTAAGATTTTGATAAAAATTATGAGGCACGAAAATCATATCTGACTATCTTTGAACGTCTTTCAATTCGTATAGAATTAGGAATTTCAAAAAGAAAAGTTTTATTCAATTTCAAACTCTTTAATCTTATCTTTTCAAAAAGGATAATTAAGATATTTTAGAAACTTATAGAAGCTTCCAATTAATCCTAATTTGTTTAGGGATGGGATTAAAGCTTTTGGACCCTCCACATGATCATTAGGTCGCAGGTAAGGTGGGCTTAAGTTCGGTTTGGACTCAATTTAGTATTTTGGCCATAACTTATTCGTTATAACTCAAATTTGGGGCTTATAATATATCTTGGAAAGCTCTTTTCAAGCCCCATCCAATTATTAAATCATTGGACCCATATTATAGACCAAAATAAACTTGACTAAATGTTTTTATAAAATGGGCACGAAATGCATGATTTTAAAGGACACGAAATGGATTATTTTGGGTTTAAAGGCACGAAAAGAGGAAAATAAGTTATGGTTTGGGGAAATGAGCTAGGAATTGGGTTGGTTTATGAAATGAAAATATGGATTTAAGCACTCCAAGATTAAATACTCAACCCGACCAATAATGGCGGTGAAAAGTTGTTCATCGTCGGGTTTGATTTTGGGAAGACATTTTTGGGTGTCTACACATATCAATACCATGAGAAGAATTTAAAATACCCCTGTGTTACTATGACCAAACGGTGAAAATTTCTTTGAGTATTTCAGATCGGACAGTGAAAATACGTACTTGGCCTTCTCCTTGACCCTTCAACCATGGTTTTTCATTTATAAGCTTCTCCTAGGAAAAGGCAAGCTCCATAGTTGTAATTCACCATATTCTAAGTCCCTGGTCAAACTCCAAATTTCCTAATGACAATCTATTCACAATCCGAACTAGTGAAAAGGAAAAAAAAAATCTAGGACTTAATCACTTCAAAGATCCCAATTTGAATGTAAAATGCCAGTGCAAATTCTGGGGCATAAATTAAAAACCTATTTAACATCAACTAATTACATCCACCAAGTTTTAAATTCCGTCAAAATAAATCAAAAGTTACTCATTTCTTATTCAACCGAGGACCAAGACAACCTTCTTCATTGAAAATTCAAAAGTTTATCAGCAACATTAAATGAAATCTCTGTTATTGTGCAATTACACTTGCTCGCTTCACCTTTAAGACTTTAAGAGCAACCTTTTGAATTTATACTTTTAATCATTCAATAACCATTAGACCATTCATAAGCAAAGCATAAGCAAACATTGATCTTAATAATCTTATAGACCATTAAAAGACATAAATAACAAAAATTAATAGTAGAAACAGAGAGTGTTAAACACACATATTGCCGTGGAAGTATTCATACCACATCATTAGCAGAATAGAGTAGAAATAAACCCAAATCAATTCAACATCATAATTCTAAAATTAGGAAAGTAAGGGGAAGATGAGAATGGAACCAAATTACCTTAGCAAGCCGTTAGGGGAAAATGAAACCATAGAGGCTGTGGCAGTAGATGATAGAGGTGTTGGCAATAATGGCAGCAGGTCTGCCACAAGACAGAGATTCAGAATACAAAATATTTTTAATGAACATAAAAGAACCAGTTCAAATGATACATTAGCTATGTTTTTATCTCAGATAATAAACAAATCATACCTTCTGGCTTTTTATACCCTTAACCAGATCAAGGTGTGGCACTAAAGCTGCATAATAAAAAAACATAGGGAAATGGTTGAGTCACATAATCTATAAAAGTGGGAAGTGGGATTTTCAGATGATTAGTAAAAGTACAGCTAAGATGATTTCATAACACTCTACAGTTTGTGCATATTTGACACACGCCAAATTGAAGTTAAATCTAACAATTTAAAGCTATACACAACTAATCATCAGTAAACAATAGAATGAAGAGAGAGATTAGAAATTACATCAAACACCAATATTTGTTTGATCGAGAAGAATAACATCAGATTGCTTTGCTGCTGCAAGGGTCTCTTATAGTAATGGAATTCAATGTTCTGGAGGCTCTCTTCTAGATTTCTTATGGATTCCTCTTTGGATTTGAATTCTTGCCTCGCTTTGTCAAGCTGGTGCATTGTGTTGAAGGCACAATTGGGAACATGTCAAAATTTTCTTCAATAGACAAAAATGTTATAAAAGCACTAAAAAAACATGAGGCTACCAGCATCTTTGTTTTTTGAAGCTCGCTTGTATCAGTCTGCCATTTTTCTAGGGGAAATTTCTACCCCACGAACTCGACTGACAAAATTTAGTGAGTTCAAAGTCTCACCCAAGTCCTGCTCTGCTGGGCTAATTTGTAAAAACATTAATGTCTTAGAATTACCTCCTGCAAAATACATAGAGAAGAATGCAAAATGTGAGCAATATCAAGAACAACCTTTATAAAATTACTCCAAATGAAATTTCTAAACAAAGTCAGTTATTTCAATGAAAATTAGATATATTGAATTGACTTTTAAAGGCAGGAATATTGACATAATTTACATGGTTGCTATATACTCCTACCATCAATTATTTCTAAGTACATGCATTATTATATTTTTTTTTTAAGATTTTCATAGGATAATCTCTTAATAATTAAATAAACTAAATTAAGTTGGATTAATTGAAGTTAAAAATACATTAGTATGGACAAACGATAACCTGTAGGCAATTTCCTCGTTTATGTTCGTGAATTGAACCATTCATCAGTCATCAACTCATCACCCTTTATGAAACATGGATCGGAGTAAGACAAATAGACAATATGGTTGACAAAGTCAATTTGCTGAACTCATGTATGATTGAATGTAACTACTGATCAAGGTCTAACTTTAAAAACTAATATTTCTAACTTTTGATAAAAGCTACCTTCAACTCTAAAAAGCCAAAACGAAATTTGTAAATGTTTTAAAATGTTTATTTTGTAAGTATAAAATTAGAAATAATCATGGTCGACATTACATATTGTCCTCCTCACCTTTTCTCTTTTCCTCTATCCCTTCCTCACTCCTTCATACCTTCTCTTTGCCTTGCATGACATTCTTGCCATCTCTCTTCCCCTATTTTATTTTGTCATCCTCACCTTTTATCTTTTCCTCTATCCCCTCCGCACTCCTACTTCCTCATGTCCTCACTCTATCATACCTTCTCTCTACCTTACATGACATTCTTGGCCATCTATGGTTTGAATTGTGACTAATTTTACATAAATTAGAACACGTATTTTTTTGGTAGCCTACAAAACATTTATAGACTATAATTCATGCCCACTTTTTGGTAGCTCAAAAGAATTCTTCCGTGTTATGTCCATAATCCACTCTTTGCAAAATTCTACCCAAGATAATCTTTACTCAAAATATTTCATAGTTTGCATGTCACGGTAATAGACTATAGACAAATAATAGTGAAAGTTTAAAGTTAGAATTTTACTAGGATAATGAAGCATTCGTGATTTAAGATATTTATATATCATTTTTCTTTAACAAAAGCCTCAAGGATGCTTTATAAACCTCTTTAGATAGTCTTTTTTTTTTTTTCTAAAAATTCAGTTGTTCTAATGTCTAAAAATTGAACTAAATTCAAAATACCTTAGAATCCTTACTGGTAATATCAAGCACGATCTAAATCATTTAGGACTTAAATAGGTCCTTCAACCTCCTACTCAAGTGACTCCAGCAGTCAAGCCCACCCAATCCCAATAAAAAACCTACCTGTTGCCAATGTATGCAACAACCCCAAAATTGCACTTGCATTGTATAATATTTTTCTTCCTCCTCCGTATATTGATGTTTGTACTATTTAACCTGAATTTCTAGATTCCCAATTCGCTTCCAAAAATATAAAAATAAAAAAATAATTACAAACTAACAAACAAGAATCAATTCAAATTATTCTGAAAAAAATAATATTGAAATTAGAGGTCGATTTTAGTTTTGAGGACGGCCAGTTTTGCTAACATTATCTTCATTTATAGTAGTCATCAATTGCAATTTCAATTGGGGTTTAGAAGCAACCAAAAAATTAATTGTTCATATCATCTTGATTCACAAATTCACATCTTATGCTTCTCAAGAGCCCCAATAAAGGCTATGGTGGAGTATATGCTGCTCTAAGTAGTATATCCCTGCAATATTAACTCTTTTGTGTAGCTAACTCTAAAAAATAAAATATGTACATCAGATAAGTTTTTCATTACAATTAGCCTTGCAGAACAAATAGCGTTAATAAAATAAAAAAGCATAAACAACACCAAACAAAATAAAAGCCTTTTTTGAAGGATGAACCAATAATATCTATCCATTTACCCATCCTCCATTGCTTCTATTTTGTACACATCCTCTTGCAAGCCCAATTTTTCACATCCTTTTTGAATCCCATTATCCAAGTACACTTACAACACCCTTGACTTCTTTTATAATTTATCCACATTGTCCCAAGACTACTAGCCCTCCAAATTCCTAACCAATGCAATCTCCAGGTAACATTTAACATGCCCTAACCATCATAGCTGACTTTCCCTCATCCTTAATAGTCACAATAACACACACACGATCACAGATCAAAAAACATATACACACCAAATATCAAGCTCAAATGTACAGCTCATGAGCATCATTTGGCAATTAGTCCCTTCTACAACAGGTTACCCAAATTTAATTGTTTACATTTCTAAACTCATCGAAAACAAACCATTGGGACCAATCTTAACACCCCATTTTATCATTTATCCCTTCGTCACCGTTGCATTACTAAACTGAACAAAGTAGTGTCATAAGATAACGCTAATTCTGTAGTACCTCACAACAACATGCTCAATAAAACAGAAGCACAAAACAAAACCAAATGATTTGATGAAAATTTTCAAAAATAAATAAAGTTTACCTTCCCAAGCATCATTATACTCTCCTCCCATGAGAGTATTACCCCTAGCAGACCTCTCACCAATGTAATGTAATTTCTTTAAACTAATAGCATAAAATAAAATTATTGTTCAAAATAATCAAGGTGAATACAACAGAAAGCATTTAACACACAATGTCTAAATTGTATTTAAAAAAAAAAAAGATGATAGTAATCACTCACATTTAGCATTTAAGCAGTCCATCATTACTTTCTCCAAATCCAACTGCCTAAACATAAAACAACAAAATCATCAGACAAAAATAACATAAATTTACAAAGCCTAATTACTAAGAAGGATATATCTAGAATCAACCCAAGAACAGAGCAAAATTCCAGCTGAATAATGTAGGTAATACTAATAAAACCATGAATTGAGGTTCTCACTTTGTTATGGATAGAAAAATTGATGAAATTGGTATCAACTATAAACCGATAAGGCGTCTCAAAGCGATAAATAGGGCAGATGATACATTAGGCCTAATTCACACCCACAAAAAACAAAAATTGAAAATTAACATAAATTCGTTTATACCCAATAAGTATAACTGCTTAAATCACATTAACAAAATTGGAGAATTTAGGAAGCTTACACATTTCTAAGAAGAATAGCGAATTCAAGGTATTTCTTTTTTGGGTTTAATACGTCTTGCTTGTGCCTGAATTTGAATAAAACAATAGACAATCAAAGAATGAGTATCCTTCACTCGATGATGTTAGTATGGGACCATGAACCAACAATCAATTATTCAGTAAATTTAAATTAGGACCATGAACCTATGGCGGAGCAAGGAATATATAACCGGGGGGACGACAACTAAACATCGCATCATTTGACAAAAAAAAAATAAACGCAAAGATAGTTTTATAGTTAAAATTTTACAACTAAAAAATCCACAATATATAATTAGTCCTACAATTTAAAAAACAAAAAGAAAAAAATTACATAAAGTTTAATATTAAATTATAATTGCATCCTTCGAGTCTTCATATTTTGAAAACGATCAATGATTTTTTCATCGGGAACTTGTAGGAACATTTCCTTCTCAATAAAAGTGACCAAACAATCATTCATAAGTTGATCACCCATGCTATTTCGCAACTTACTTTTGACATATGTCATTGCGAAAAACACTCTTTCAACACTTGTCATAGCAACGGGAAGAATCAACATCAACTTGATAAGCAAATATACAAAAGGATATGTCTTACCCTTCTTGGTACTAACAAGCATCATGGAAAGAGAGTTAAGATCACGCAAGTTTTGAAATCTTTCATCATTGTGCATATTTTCCATGAATATATAGAGTTAACCTTCAAGTCATCAAATCAAAACTTGAAAATTCTTCGGGATAAAAAAAGAGGCAAGTTTGAGTACCTTTTCTTTGTCAAAAGATGAAAAGTTATCTTTAGGACTTAAGCAAGCCATACAAGTAACTAACTCCATGCTTCTCTCATTGAATCGATTGTCAAGTTCATGAAGATGCAAATCAATTACCCCCAAAAACATTTAAACACGAAAAAGATGTAGATTTGTTGCTTTTTCGACAAACCGTCGTGATCTTCCTTGAGGGACATAAAGAGCATCCATGGTGGGAACATCAATGTCTTATTTAGCGCAAAATGAAGTAACCTTCTTTAAGAGAGTCTCCCACCCTTATTCCCTTATTTTTTGCAACACACTTTTTGTGAAAGTAACTAATTCCATGGCATTTATAATATCTTGCACCTTTCTTTGCAAAGCAAGACACAAATCATTAGTGTAACTAAACATAGTCAAGATTAAGTAAGCCACAAAAATAAAATCAATTGACTCTAATTGTCCTAAAACAATTTGAGCTTTGAACTTATCTTCCGATGCACCATGCTTTCCAATGTGAACAGGTACTTTAACAATTGTAGAAAACAAGCGGATGATGTTTACAAGACACTTGTAATGAGATCCCCAACGAATATCTTCGGGCCTCTTCAAACCAAGCCCTTGATTCAAACTCGATCCACTCAAAATTTCCCCCACTTCTAATGCTTGAGCAAGTTCTTGAGCTTGATTATCACGAATCATTTCTCTTCTCTTGCAAGAAACTCCAACAACATTCAGCAAGTTTACAAGAATTTCAAAAAGCCAACCACAACTATCATTTCTTTTAGCAACGATAACTAGTGTGAGTTGAAGTTGATGAGCAAAACAATGTATGTAGTAGGCTCTTGGAGTATCATTCATAATCAAAGTGTTAAAACCATTTATTTCACCCTTCATTTTACTAGCCCCATCATAACCCTGCCCTCTTATCATAGATGGACTCAATGAATGTTCCACAAGTAGTGACAAAATTGCATCTTTAAGAGATAAAGCGGTAGTATCCCCAACATGAACAATGCCTAAAAATCTCTCCATTACCTTTCCACTATCTCTATTAACAAAGAGCAATGCAAGAGCTAGTTTCTCTTTTTGAGACACATCACTTGACTCATCGGCCAATATAACAAAGGAATCATCACCAAGCTCTTCAATAATGCACTTAGTTGTTTCTTTTGTACAACAATTAATAATGTCTTTTTGGATTGGGGGAGAAGTCATTTGTGAATTTCCGGGTGCATTTTAAAGAGCATGATCACCTACTTCCTTAACCTTTTCTCCTAACCATTTAAATAGTTCAATGAAATTAACCCTATTATAAGACCCATCACTTTCATCATGCCCACGAAATGCCAAACCTTGCCCTAAAAGAAACCTTTAACAAGTTAAAGATGCATTTAAACGAATAGAATATTCACTTTTAATCACCTCTCTTGCCTTTTCAAACATGTTCACAATCGATTTATTTTTCCCATCTTTCAAGTTCACATACTTCTCATAAGCAAGATTATGAGCACTCTTAATTCCACCAACATGCTTCTCAAATCTTTCCGGCTTATTCCATTTCCTAAACCCTCCATCAACAAATGCATCACCTCCCATATTATTGTCAACTTCACCTTTAAACAAGTAACATAAAAAACAAAATGCGGCATCTTTTTCAATGCTATATTCAAGCCAATCCCATTTGTTGAACCAATTCGCACTAAAACGATGCAAACCTCCCGCTTGTTTGAGGAAAGTTGTGAATTTTTGGTTGGCAAGGTTTTGTGAGAATGTAAGCTCTCCTCACCGCATTTCTTTGATTTGGGGGATAGTCCATTATGTTCATTCTTTTTCCCGGATCATGAGGAAGAATTTCAACATCATATATCAATTCTTCCTCCTCCGGTGGTAAATTACTAGTACTTGTACAACCAATTTCTTAAACATTTTCTTGACTTTTGGGAGGAGCTAAATGAAGTGGTTTCATTTCCTTGAGATTTCATTCTCATAAACAAGAATTGTCAAAGATCGGGTTGTTTTCCCTTTACCTTAGAGATGTGTGAATTAGGTGAATTATTTGACATGTCCTAATTAAATGAATAAAAATAAAAACAATGAATCAATAATAATTCAATTGCCATCATATCATATAATCAATATTACAAAAAAATTTAATACAATTATACAAATAACAAGTTATAGTTTTATAAAGTGAACAATTTGAGAATTGAGAACCCTAGTCTAACATTAGAATACAAACAATCAACCTCAACCATTTAAAAAAAAAAATCATAATTTAAACAATTAAAAAATCACACTTAATTAAAAAAATTAGCACATAAACAATTTAATTAAAACAAGATTTAGGGTTTGGTGGGTTAATTTAAAATTATAAGTTACTTACAATGAATTGGGGAAAAATCCAAAGAAAATTGACTTTTGCAATATATGGGATGCCAGTTGTGCAGTGGTGGTGGCGGCGCCGACGTCGACGTCAGCAGCATTGTAGTCGTCGCCTTGTCGGAGACTAAGAGTCCGGCAGTATGTCAGCGTAATTGTGGAAATTACCTTTGTTTTGTACTTTCTTAAGTTTTATTATTATTTGTCTTTAAGTAGCTTTTATTGTTTATATTTTTTATTTAATATAATGTATGTCATGTCACTATCAAACTTTCCTTTTGTATTTTGGTTTGGTTTTGTCAGAGCCTTGGCTAAGTTTCATTCCTAAATCGTAAGTTTTGTTTTTTTCATTTTTTTTTAATAAAAAAAATCTGAAAGTTTTTTTAAAAGTGGGGGGGATAGCTGTCCCCCATGTCCCCCCCCCCCCCTCCGCCTCTGCCAGGAACCAATAATTTATTTTGTTAAGCCAAAAATTACTTTCTAATACTTTACCCCACCAATTACACACTATAGATGTCAATGTGAAAAGGAACAAAGCTATTTAATAATGAAAAATATAATGGTAACCTAACCCCACAAAATCTGCCCATTTTGTTACCCGAGATCATTGTCTCATATTCCATTATTGTGGAAGGTGCATTCTAAGCTAGGTGAAAACAATGAAACATGGAAAATTTAATGTCGATGGGAAGACAGGGATAATTTAATGTCGATTAGATCAGCATCATACAAAGGCGCTTTAGTGTGCTTCAAAGGCTGGACTATGTGTTCCGATGTCAAGAATGTGGATCTCTCTAAAACATCCATTTGGGTAAGAGTTGAGGGGCTACTAACTGA
Organism: Chenopodium suecicum; assembly: GCA_001687025.1. Taxonomy (NCBI): domain Eukaryota; kingdom Viridiplantae; phylum Streptophyta; class Magnoliopsida; order Caryophyllales; family Amaranthaceae; genus Chenopodium; species Chenopodium suecicum. The sequence goes on along the minus strand of MATQ01001178.1, from coordinate 67,777 downwards.
GGAATGCCAACCTCAAGTTACAAAAAGGATGCTAGAAAGGATGGGAAGGATCATTGGATTTGATCAACCTTCAATGGATGACAAACCTCACATTATCATAAGAGCAAAAATCCCAATTCCTTTTAATAGGCCTCTAGTTCCAGGGTTCTTCTATGAGATAAGTCCCGACAAAGCTTTGTGGGTATTCCTCAGGTATGAGGGGGTGTTTGTCTACTGCCATGCGTGTGGTAAGGTAGGACATAGGCACCCTTTGTGTAAGTCTTCGGCTCAGGCAGCAGGTAGTGAAGTCCGAAATCGAATCAGGGGACTCTATGGAGCCAATCATGATCTCCTTCTAACTAGATCACCGATTCTCCAGTATTCCAAAAAATTGATGGGCTTGGAAGAAAAAGAAAGATTTCGAACAACCAGAGTTAATTTAAGGGTATACCCTTATCCTAGTCCTTTATCTCAATCGTCCGTGCATACTCCCCCAAATCAATCTCCACAACAAAACTCAGAGGGCAATGGAGACTCCAACCACCAAACAGGAGAGGAGCAGTCAAATGAGGATTCCTCCTCCACTGGAGACTCGAACAACCCCGGTCCAAGTAATAGGAACCGTAAAAGAAATTCTCTAGAAGCAGAGGGTGATAGGGTCTTAGGGGACGGTAATAATGTAAAGAAACTGAAAACTAGTCATCCGACAACCTGGTTACATTCCACAAGGGAAGAAGGTACTAAGGGAGAAGCTTCTACTTCGTGTAAGAAGAGCTCCATCAGAAACAGAAGAGGATTAGAAGAGTTGTCTCATGTTATTATCCCTGCTCTTCAAGTAGGAAATAACAGAGAAGAGATTTTAAAGAGGTTAGTCCAACCGTTTGTCCGATCTCATAAACCTAAGAGAAGATATGCTACAACATGGTGCACCAGAACAAGTCCTTTGACTACTCCTGAAAGCCAGAGGTAGAAAAGGTTTAAGTTCTCGAATTCTCCAGATAAGGTTGCAGATAAAGGGGTTTCTTTGTCTTCGGAAATACCTCAAGGAAATCTTAAATCCAGCCCTGAGGAAGAGCAAAGGATCATTCAAACAGTACAGGGTCAATCGGAGGAAGAGGACACAGAAGCCATGGTCAAAGTTCCTAATGGAACGCAGATGGTTTCCCGTCCTGTTGTGCCTAATTTTGAGAATAACGAGTTTAATCCATTTATTTCCTCCCCAACTACTTCATTTATGAACCTTTTTGTCAATTTTGCTCTAATTGACCAGGTCATGTTGAATCCTGTTAAGTTTTATCCTTGTGAGGGCTATTTTTTGCCAAGTAAGCAACCTCAAGGGACATGTTGAGCCCTCTTCACCTTCTGTCTGTGTAAGTCCTAACGCAGACTCTCAAGGGCCTAATACCCCTTCAAACTCTCCAGCATCCATAGAGTCCTTTAATACTACTCCCTCCTCAATTTTGTCGGACTCTTTGACTCCTCTTCTGGACCTGAGTAAGCTAGATATAGAATTAGGTGAGGAGTCATCGGATTTCAAACGGAATTTTACTCTCATGACGAGCGAAAGATGTTAGTTAAGAAGAGAAAGGGAAGGAGATTTACTGAGGGGAGATCGAGGAAAAAGGCATGGAGCCCAGGAGTAGAAGAGGATTTAAAGAAAATTCCGAAAACGGATGAGGGAATGGAAAAAACACCCTTGGAGCCAGAGGGTTTGGATGGTACACCTTGGAAGAGGAGCAAGCTGGACAGGGTGGAAATATGTGTGACAACTTTAGGTTTGGACTTTGTAAGGAAGATGATCTTTGGGAGAAGTTTATGGAAGTGGAAGAAGGGGGGTCATCTACCAGAATTCAAGTGCTTAGAATTGCGGCAAAGGAAGACTACGTTGACTCGGACGAGGAGACGACCCTCAAGGAGAAAGTTCAGAACAAGAAGGAAGTCAAAGAGGAAGGTGACGGCGCGGCTGGCCAACATCCTTTGGGAAGAAAATGAGCATCCTTAGTTGGAACTATAGGGGAGCAAGTGATAGCAACTCCCTAATTTTCCCGGCAGTCAAGTTTTTAGCGGCTAGGCTTAACGTAGATTTTATTTTCTTGTGTGAAACCAAATGTACTTGTGATTCACTAACTCCCTTTTTCAGTAAATTGGGATATAATGGTAGTGTACGCTATAATGTTGTTGCCAACAAAGGAGGCATGTTCCTTTGTTGGTCGGATAGAGTAGTTAGCGTGGTTGAAGTCCACCCTTTTGTAGTCCTTTGTAATGTGAATCAAGCAGGTGGTGTTCACTTTTATTTGGCCTGTGTTTACGGTAGCCCATATATGACAGAACGAGAAGATGTTTGGTCCAAGCTCCAAGACCTTATGACCATCTACCAAGGAAATCTAGTCTTGATAGGTGATTTTAACCAACTAGAATCTTTGGAACAAAAAATAGGAGGTCGTCATTCCATTCCAGGACTTAATCAATTCGTAAATTGGACAATTGTTAATAATTTAATCAGAATACCATGGAAAGGTTTGAAGTTCACTTTGTGCATTAATAAAGCTGAAGAACCAATTTATGAACAACTTGACAGAGCCTATGCAAATGATAGGTGGATGATGTTGTTTCCAGATGCTAGGGTGTGGAGTTTGCCAATAATGTTTTCAAACCATGCGCCTATTGTTTTCCAATTAGAGGAAACAAGGGGTAGGAAGAACTAACCCTATAAGATGGAGGCTTGGTGTCTAAAACATAAAGATGTCAAGAGTTTAATATCTGATATATATGGCAACAAAATTTCAAAGGTTCTCCCATGTTTAATTTGCAAAAGAAAATTGCGAGGTGAAGACAAGGACTGAATAAATGGAGTTTAGATTTCAACGAACTTAACAAGGATTGGAACTGGCAACATTTAAAGGAAAGGCTAGAAGCCCAGCAAAGAATGGATGATCAAGAACTTATAGCCTCCTCTCTGGAGATCGATTCTCATAAGAGTTTGGAAAAGGAAGCACAGCAAAAGTGGTGGTATTGGAGACATAGGGCAAAATCGAAGTGCGATGAGTTCGGGAATTCTTCAACGGCCTTTTTCTTCAAAAGTGTTAAGCAAAGATCAGCCAAGATGGAAATAAGAGCTATCAAATCGACCCAGGAGGAATGGATCGCAGATGCTCAAGATATTAAAGCCTAATTCCGAGCTTATTTCCAGAATCTGTTCAAGGGCCCATCACTCTCAGAAGATCAGGCCCAACATCGAATAGATCTCATGGATGAATGGCTAGTTGACCTTCTGTCTTTAAGCCCAGCGCACAAAGATTGGCTATCAAGGCCATTTACAGAGATGGAGATAACAAATGCGGTATTTGCCCCACATCCCCTGAAATCTCCAGGACCTGACAGATATCCTCCCTTGTTCTTCTAGGAACATTGGACGACAATAAAATCAAACATTGTACAAGTTGTGCAACACTTATTTAGAACTGGGAACATACTAACGGAAACCAATAAGACGTTCATCACTCTCATCCCAAAGATCAAACAAGCATCGATTAACTCCAAATTCTTGAGAATAATGAGACAACCTTTAAAAGTGAAGAGCTCTAAGGAGCTGGGTAAATACTTGGGGTGTCCCATGGATGTAGATGGAAGATCAAGCTCTAAGTTTACCCCTATTGTGGATAAGATATAGCAAAAAATCACTTCTTGGAAATTCTCTAAGCTAAGTCAAGCAGGCAAGTTGATTCTGATTAACTCCATCCTGGTTGCCCTAGCCTAACACTTTCTATCCTTATACTGGTGCCCTAGAGGAATCACAAGGAAAATTAATAGCGTCCTAACAAGCTTCTGGTGGAGTTCAAGTTATGGAAAGAGAGCTATTTCTTGGAGAAAAAAAGAAATCCTCCAATTGCATAAATCAGAAGGAGGTCTGGGACTTAAAAATGTGGAGTTTATCAACTCCAGCCTCCTTATGAGGCAAGGGTGGAGAATGTATAAGAACCCAAACCTTCTAGCTAGTAAGTGTTTTGCTGCAAGGTATAGAGGAGATCCCCTTTCTTTGGGATATAGTGGAAAACACCTCGCAAAGAGTTCCTGGGCAGCAAAGAGCTTGGTTAGAGCTGTCATATCTATGAAAGGTGCAATAGGGAAGCGTATTGGAAATGGGAAAGACACCAGTATACTGCAAGATATCTGGGTTAAGGAGAAAAAATCTCGAGAATTGCTCAACCATTGGAAAGCCAATCAGGAAAGGTAAGTGATCTGCTCACCACAGATAGAAGATGGAATCCGAACCTCATTTGGAAGAGCTTCGAGGAGGATACAGCTAGGGACATTCTGTCTATTTATGTCCCGAATCATGAATGCAAAGATGAGTTTAGATGGTTAGCTGAAAAGAATGGTGAATTCACCTTCAAATCTGGCTATTGGGTGGCTGCAGCAAGTGCTAAGGTGTCCATATGGAGACCAAAACAGGAAGCATTCTGGAAGTTATGGTGGAAATCTAACATTCCCCAGAAAGGAAAATTGTTTATCTGGAAAATATCTCAAAACATTCTTCCAACTGCAGAAAATCTGGTAAAAAGAGGAGTCCAAGTGCAAAGTCTATGCCCTCTCTGCAACAAAGAACCTGAGAGCATGAATTACCTATTCAGGCTGTTTAAGATCTCTAGAAGGGTGTGGGCTGCCTCACATCTTGGAATTTTTTCTGCTAACCCAATTTTTCTCTCTTGTAGGGAATGGTGCATGAATTTTATATCTTATTGTCTGAATTGTTCACAGGAGTCTCCAACAGCCTTAACATTTTTTTATGGCGATTCTGTGGGCTATCTGGTTACATAGAAATGATATCATCTTCAAAGGCGTGAGTGTTAACCCAAGTATCATTTTGGAAATGGCATAGTTGCACGCTACTGGATGGGAGAGTGCTCATTTTAGAAGAAAGTGCAGGGATATGTCTCCAAATAGCCATGGGTCCAAGGCTATCCCCATAGTGATTTGGGCATTTGGAAAGGAAAAATCTCCTCAATTTGCCTAGATGTGTGTGGATGCAACTTGGAAAGAAGAGAAGAAGGCCAGCACAAAGGTATGGAAAGCAACAATCGCCTGGACTATAGACAACCCTCAATGGCAACACATACAAGGGAGTAGAAGAGTTTTCGCGGCTACTCCAACTTAAGCAGAGGGATTGGCTGTTTTGGAAGCTCTAAGAGTAGCTCACGTAGGCGTTGATAACATGCTGATCAAAACAGATTCAGTGCAAATAGTCGAAGCGCTGAAGCACCTGGATAAGGCAAAGGAAGAACTCAAGCATATTGTTAGAGACATTTATAGAGAAGCGCAGAAAAGGAAATATGTCATTTGTATTAAGGTAGGTAGGTCCAAAGTGGCTAAAGCCCATAAACCGGCCATCGCTTGTAGAAAGTTTGCTTAATTTGGAGGTATCCCTCCTTTCCTCTTCTGCCTAAAAAAAAAATAGAAAACAATTAAACATCAAGGCATCCAAGAACAGCAGAATCATGTGGCTGCACATATCATAACTCCAGCAACATAGATTTTAGACTCTTAAAGAGAGACATTACCTAACTCACAGACCAGCTAGACCTATTGGACAAGACCTCAGGTCGGCTTTCTTCCAAGTCATTAAAACCAGGATATCAAGGGTTAGGATTAATTTTAGTTATGAATGGATCATAGTATAGTGTTCCAAAACCTAAATTTTCATAGTATATTTTAGATAGTTGTCTAAGTTAATTCTTTAGCACCTCTCTAAACATTTCAAGACTTCAAGTGACATATACTCATATTAGAGAAACTGATAGATAAAAGAAAGAGTGAAATATTGAACTGCTTTATGCTGATCACTATAGTAAATACCTTGAGGCAAATAGCAAAAGCGGACTATTCTGGAGTCATATCATCAAAGGGCTGAATGGTCAAGATCTCCCACAAGACAATGCCAAAATAATAACGTCAGCTTTCTTTGTATGGTGCTTTTTTGCTATCATCTCCGGAGACATCTAGCAATAGGTACCAGTGAATCCTATTGCACTGCCTATTTTAGTCTCTAAGCAAGAGATATAAAAATCGTCAAGGACGTCTACTTTAACACACATCATTTCCGAGAAGAAGATTTCTGATTTCAAATCATGGCGAAGTATTTCCTGAAAATGAAGAAATTGCATTCCCCGAACACTGTGAAAACCAGCTCTTTGTCATCCCACAATTGAATTAACCCATTACTTTAAAATTCACCAATTAATCTAATCACTAATAATTAAGAAAAAGCAGTTGGGAATCGAGTAATAGATAAAAATAATATCGACATGAAGAAAATAAATTACAAAAATAAAGAAAAATAAGACACAATATTTTTATGTGGAAAACCCTCTTTAACTAGGGAAAAACCACGATCCCGATCTCAAGGGACGAAACGTCACTATAATATTTTAGGGAGTACAAAGGATACCACTACAACTACAATATTAGACTATATGTGTTTAGGACAAAGTGCTACTTAGTACCCTTCACAATGATACTTCCACTAAATAATCCTACACACCCTCCTACTAATATTGTATTTGCCTCACACCAATTTACTCCCTCTAACACTTGTGTTTGTGTATTCTTCAACACTAATACACTCACACTACTACTACATCTCACTCCACGGTATTTCACCTCTTCTTCTTGTCACATCACTAATACACTCATACAAGGCCTTGCTCCCCAAGGTACTCAACTAAGCATAAATACACCTTAGTCAAAGTATACTACATATTCTAGCACCTAGGAAATAAAAGTATGACTAATTACTTCACCTTGGAGGCCAAGGATACTTCCACCACCACTCCTTTTTTTTCATTCTTTTTTCTTTTTACAATACAATAATAATAATAATACTAATATGTGATTTGGGGAGATTAACCCAACAAATTCCTCCCTCAACCCAAATCACATAATACTTCTATCTCATCACAAAATTGGATTCTTTTTTAGAAACATTTCTTGGTCTCAATTTTGTGGCTTCGAACAACCTGTCCATCTAGATAACAAATATTGTTATCTCCCTTCCTCCCTTGCAACACCAAATGATTTCCTTGATAAAACTTGCACCACCTTCCACTTCCAACATACCTATGCCCGCTTCTTGTCATCTCACCCAACGATATCAAGTTAGCACGTGCATTAGGTACAAACCTTACATTGTGAAAGGTTCGGACCATACCATCATGTAGCCTCATTTGAACACTTTCCAAGCCTTCAACCTTGAGGTCACTAGCCATGTTGATATGCCCGAAATCACCTCCTTGTTGCAACATATCAAACATTGCCTTCTCTTGGCACACATGAATGGATGCTGCCGAATCCAACACCCACTTGTCACGACTCACATCCTCCTTGACATCGTGAGTTAGCAACATCTCAACTTCATAATCATCGGATACTACATTAGCAGAATCACTTTCTTCACCCCACTTCATTTTGCCCAATTTTCCTTGCTGCTGCTTTAAGTTCTTTAAATCTTCTTTTAACTTTGGGCAATTATACTTCAAATGACCCTTCTCATGACAATAATAGCACTCTATATTGCTATAATCTCTCGGCCGAGACTTTGATCCGCTTCTTTGGCCATCACCACTTGATTGGTTCCTCCCTCTTTCGAAACCCTCTACTGTTAATGCTTGACCTCCATGATAGGAAGCTCCATTTATCTGTGACATCATCCTATCATTTTCCCTCACCACTGTTATTGCCTCATCTAGTGTAATTTTCTCTCTTCCTACTAACAAAGTCTGCACAATGGGCTGGTAGGACTTCGATAATGAAGCCAATAACAGAATAGCTTGCTCTTGATTGGGAATTTTCTCATCAGCATTTTGCAACTGACACACTAGCTGATTAAAGCTTTTGATGTGGTCCTGCAAATTTGTACCACTCTCCATCTTCAATTGGTACAACTCCCACCGTAAGCACAATCGATTGGTTAACGACTTTGAAGCATAAATACTTTGTAGCTTCTCCAACAACACCTTCGGATCTGTCTCCGTCAAGAAATTATACTTGATCTCCGTAGCTATAGCTAACCGAATTGTACTAACTGATTTCTTTATCTTGGTTTCCCATACGGCCTCATCCAAGTTTGATGGCTTTTCATCTTCCAATGCCACATCCAAATTTTGTTATACCAACATATCTTCTATGATACTCTTCCACACCATAAAATTTATTTTCCCATCAAACAGTGGGATCTCAAATTTTGGTGTACTTACGGCCATCGTACTTTCACAAAATCTTCCTCTACAAGTTACTCTCCCCTTCTAACAGATCTTCTAACCGTCGGCTCTGATACCAAATGTTGGGAATCGAGTAACAGATAAAAATAATATCGACACGAAGAAAATAAATTACGAAAATAAAGAAAAATAAGACACAATATTTTTACGTGGAAAACCCTCTTAAACTAGGGAAAAACCACGATCCCGATCTCAAGGGACGAAACGTCACTATAATATTGTTGGGAGTACAAAGGATACCACTACAACTACAATATTAGACTATATGTGTTTAGGACAAAGTGCTACTTAGTACCCTTCACAATGGTACTTCCACTAAATAATCCTACACACCCGCCTACTAATATTGTATTTGCCTCACACCAATTTACTCCCTCTAACACTTGTGTTTGTGTATTCTTCAACACTAATACACTTACACTACTACTACTTCTCACTCCACAGTATTTCACCTCTTCTTCTTGTCACAAACTCAATCACATGCCTCTTCAAATAAGCATACATGGCCTTGCTCCCCAAGGTACTCAACTAAGCATAAATGTACCTTAGTCAAAGTCTACTACCTATTCTAGCACCTAGGAAATAAAAGTATGACTAACTACTTCACCTTGGAGGCCAAGGATACTTCCACCACCACTCCTTTTTGTTTCTTTCTTTTTCCTTTTTAAAATACAATAATAATAATAATAATACTAATATATTTTTTGGGGAGATTAACCCAATAAAAGCAATATGCAAAATCCAAGAAATCCAAATGAAATATCATCCATAAAATTAAGCAAAAGGGTCCCAAATAAAGCACAAAATCAATAAGGGTCAAATTGCCAAATTAAAGGAACCAAAACTTATAAAAATGATTGAGAATTTATTTAAATTAGAAAGAAATAGAGGAAGAGAGAGAATAAGTACTGTTTGAGAGTTTTGGAAGTGAAGATCTTATTCCTAACGCCAAATTTGTGGATTTTTTTTTAAGCTTTTCCAATTAATTCATCATCATATTTCTCAATTTTTGCCTCAATTGAAACATTTTCCTCTGAATAAATTCTTCAATGCCACCCATTCAAATAAACAGCAGCCTCCGCCACTACCATCTGATCGGGGAAAAAAAAGAAGATGCCAACCTTTGTGACGTGCTGAATCGGGGAAAGTTGGCATCGAATTGTATTGTTGCGAATCTCTGAATTTCAAAACCAAAAAATATAAAATCCATAACCCTTAGAGCATCAACACTCGTGGTATAATTTATAGCACGGTGTAAAAACTCATTAAAAACTTGCAATTTTTCACTACATTAGTGGTATAAAAGTATACCATTTGATGGTATATAACATCTCATGGTAAACATTTGCTTCGATCCCCATAAAACATGAACCAACCCGGCCATGTGGCCTCGTTATCATGTACTTCCTCCGTTTTCTTTTAGATGCAACACACACTTTTTCACGGTATTTAAGAAATGTAGGGTTTACATGATATGATACACTTTAAAATGGGATGAGTGGTTGTTAAGAGTGTAATTTAGTGGGCCATGTGCTTTAAATAAGGGAAATAGTATAGTTTTTCCCTAAAGTAACTTTCCTTTTATAGTGTGTTGCAAGTATTGTGACATTTCCTTTTTAGGGAAATGTTGCAAGTAAAAGAAAACGAAGGAAGTATCTTTTTTTTTTCAATTGCATTTTTAGAAAAAATTATAAAGTTAAAAATTATGAAAAAATTACCATTGTTCATAATTTTTCAAGATCTACACATAGACACCCATATTGATATAGTTATATATATTTTTTCTAATTCGCTTTTACTACGTAAATTGTTTATTTTATTTAATTAACTATACAAACATTAATTAGTTATTTCCAATAATAAAAGTAAATATAATTATAATTAAATTAAGTGTATTATTAATAAAAATAGGAGAGAGAAAGTGTGGTGGTAAACTTTATTTTTATACCATGGATGGGATGATATTTGGAGAAAGTATATTGTACCATAATATTTTTTTCCCTCCCTTTTTTTATCTTGCGGAATGCCTCCCTTCCCTTTTTTCCCTCATGATTTCCTTTGTCACATCTTTCTTTTTTGTTTTTTCTCATGAGTTTGTTTTTTCTCATGAGTTAATCCCTACCACTCATTCTCTGTTTCTCTCTCTTCTCTCACCTCAATCCACAGTCCATACTCATCTCTTCTCTCTAAAATGATGAATTGCAGTACAACAAGTACTCTCATCATCTTGTTTTCTCTCTAATTTAATTTTCCCTTCTCATTCTATAATTCAATAGGAAGTACTATCAATTTTCCCTAAAAAAAAAAGAAAGTATTATCAATAATTTAGGGTGTTGGAGATCAAACTTCTACATTTAGATTTTTTCAACGACCCATTTTTCAGCGTCCTAGGTCGGAATATTTCTTATGGATGTCCAGATTTTTAAGGCCAACACAACGATTCAAAGCCCTTTGATGTAAAATCGAGCAACAAACCCTAAAATTGAAAAAGGTAAGTTTCCTTTATGTTCGATTTCACATTGTCAATATTTTTATTTTAGGGTTCCTTTTTAATTAGTGTTGAGTCAAAGAAAGGGGTAACATTTAAATTATCTAACATGGCATCAACTTGCATTTTCCAAGATAGATAACTTGTGGGGTGTTGAGAAAAAAAATGAAGGGATTTTGTACATCAAAGGGCTTGAAATCGTGAGATTACGGCCATTGGGGAACAGTTCTCATATGGCCGAGATTATCGTGGTGATGTTATAGCAGTTCAAGCTGAGAAATTCTTCACTAAGGTCATTGAGAAAGAGGTATGATCTGATCTACTGGTTCTTTTTAATCCGAATTCTATCAAATTGTATTTTGATTGTTAGTAGTGTTTTTTTTCTTGAATTGATAAGAAAAATGTATGGGCTAATTTAGCTAATATTTTTATCTCACCTCGCTTTCTCTCTCTACAAATGGGTGTTTTCAGGTAAGCTGGTTTTTTTCTTTTCAAGGAACCATTTTTATTGCTTAATTGTTCTATTAATTGAGCCAATTTTGGTTAGTCAAGTCGGGAAAGCTAGTCTTGTTTCAACAATTTATTAGACAATTATTTCATGAATTTTTTGGAAAAATTATTGTGGGTTTTACTATTTTAGATAACATCTATATAAGTTTATGATTTGTGGGTTTGAAATTTAATTGAAATTTTGGTGAGCGAACCAACAAAGCAGCGATGATGATGAAGTCGGGCTCTCAGTCTTTGAGCTATTGAGGTTGTCGTGTTTATTGTGAGCTAACTTAAGCACTCATTATTATCGTGAATGGTGCTATTAAATGGCTTTTTAATTCTCTCTATACTCCATTGAAGGCTTGAAGCACTCACTCTGAATCCTCCATTGATTCAGCTTCTGATAAGCTCTTCTGGCAAGCCGGAGAATAATTTGTTTGCTTTTTGGCCACTGTCAACCTCTTCAACAAAAAAGTTTCTTTACCCCCCCCCCCTTTTTTTTTGAATTTCTAATGTTAGATTTTAAATCAAATATTTTTAGTGAATTTATATTCTTGAATATGATAGGAGCATGAATTTTCAGAATATTAATTTGTTTTAAATATTGTGTGTTGATTTGTGTACAATTAACGCCTTTTTAAATAGCAGTTCATGAGTTTTGTTTCCAATTAGGCTGGTATGTATTACTACAATGTTGGTAAATAAATTAATTTCGCACTCCTTAATTCTCACCAAACTCGGTTATGATCTCTCTTATCTGACTAGATCGCACACCACCACAACGCAACGCCAGTCATCGTAGCACATCCCTGACCTAGTATACAATTATGTATATGATTTTGGTTTGCAGCAAGATGACGAGACTTCTCTCATGGTAGGAAGAAGGTTTTAATATCTGGTTGATGAATAACACTTTCTTGTGGATGAACAAGATGTTGATGTATTGTTCTTTGTTCTATTCTATTGATTTTTGATGTTTTCTCTCTATCTCTCCTGATTTCAACTAGTGATTGTATCTCTTAATTTTTAGTAAAAGACTTTTTTATGATTTGTGGTTGCAATTCAGAAGCAAAATATAAAGGACCATGCCTCACTAATCACTATCGACCTCACCAAAATCGACTAGGACTCTATAAGATTTTAATTTTAGTTTTTTATTTTAATTTGTTAAGTTTGTGTAAAATTTTTACCTTGATAATTGAATTGAAGTAGTGGTGATGAAGTACTAAATTTTGGATGGATTTTGATATGGAGTTAACTATGAAAGATTTATTGTGTTTGGATACGATTTTTTCTATGGTTGTGATTGTCTTACTATAATGCCCTTTACATTTCAGGTCACTTATATTCCTTGTTATGGGTTCTACTTTAGATTTTTTTCAAACAATTAGGATAAATTTAGAGTCTTGTTTGCTAATTTGTATGCCTCTTTGGAATAATATTTGGTAATTTAGAGTAATTACCATTTTTTGTCATTTATAATGCTTGTGCCCATTTTGTTGTATTGTCAATGGTTAGGGTTTCAAATTCAAAATTCTAACCTTCAATAACAATGTATCTTCTTGTTATAGCTAATGAGAAGATTCCTTTCTCTACTTTGTCGGATTTCGGGGCGAAAGACCAAACACTCCTTTCTGATGGGTACCTGTTCTTGTAGTTGGGCTGCATCTACTCTTTAATATTGGAGTAGGTAACTGATTTCCTCTTAATCTTGTAGCTGGTGGTCTTACTAACATCATTTAATTTAATTAGCTTAATCTCGCCTTTTAAATCTAGCTTACTGGAAGAACTCACTACTTGCATTACTTAAACTAAGTTACATTCTTTCACTTTTTCCAGCTTCCTTAGTAAGTGAAATTTAAGTTTCTAGATCACAAGTTATTAAAATTTCCCATTAGAGTATCAAGTTTCACTTTGTAGAACGGGCTTACGAGTTTTCTTATGCTCATGTTGAAATGCAGGCTAAATCACTTTTCTTTTTACTTGTAGAGTGACACCAAGAAGATATTAGTTGTGTCCATATTCTTTGAGACCATGCCATATAGATTGGATGAGAGCACAGGTTACATAGACTATCATCAGGTACTCTCTTTTTTAGACTCATATGCTCCATGTTACAGGGAAAAAAAAAGTTTTAGGCCCATTTGTTGTTATGTTCCATGCTTTTCTGGTTTCTCTAAGGTAATCTATGATCTTGCAATTCTTTCTATGAATTATTGTTCTATTTTTTTAGTATATAATGGTGTTGATGAAAATAATTATGTTGCAGGGAAATTCTTTGGGATATTGTTTAATTGCTGAAATTGCTTGATTGCGGAAATATGATGCATATGATGGTGTTGATGAAAATAGTTATGTATTTTGGATTTATTTTGACGGGATTAGAGATGGTTTGTAGTAATTTTGCTTAAATGTTGCAAAAAGAAATGTTGGGTAATCATAGGCTCATCTCTTCTCCATTGAAATGACTTTTGAGCTTTCTTTGATCCTGCATTGAAGTAATTGAAGCAACATGCTAGGTAATTTATTTTAAATCATCAAATTCCCATTTCAAAATCTAGAGTTTCTTTAATAGAGTCTATATATTCAATTTTCTATCTCCGAAATATAAAATTAAACATAACTTGATGATGGGTATGAAGATAATCTCACTTTCTATACTCTATTCAAAACAAATTTAAAGCATCAACTTTCTTAAGAAGAAAGATCAATTTCTGCTTCATTTGACTGCCCTATCCTTATTTCGCCAATTCCTCATCAATGATTGACAAAAATTATTGTTTCTAAAGTGTCAAATATGTGTGATTTTGTTTATCTTGTAGGGATTTCCTATCTTCACATGATTTTTTTTTTGTTTATAACACTTTTTTGGGTGTTATTTTTTGTATGATATGAGACCATTTTATCTAGTAAGGGTTACTTTTACATGCCTTACTCGTACGACAATTGCAAGGTGCCTACCTTGCCATTTCAGTTTCCCCTTAACTTTGTATTATTTCATGATCCTAGATTTGTTGATCCTTATCAATAATTATCATGTAAATAAAACAGTATGTATATTTGTCTATCATAAGCTCTTCTTTTTTTTTTTGGTAAATATCATAAGCTCATCTTTGATATTTGTTTTGGGGCAATCTATGTAGGCAGCAAATATCAATGCTGATACTGAAGCCCAAGAATTAATGTTAATGAATATCATCTGTTGAAGAATGAATATCCCAGCCTAGAGTGCGCTAAATATAGTGGTATTAATGCTATGGTGCTATTTCTGTCTACTACTCTTTTTGTTATGTTATTATGTTCTTAAACAACATTCTCCTTCTTGCACCCTTTTTACATGGTTGTCTACAAATTCAGAAAATACTTGCTAATATGATATTTACCTGAATTATGTATTAGTTGATCAACTTATTTTTGAGCTTTGTAAATCATGCGTTTCATTCTAGATCTTTCCATTACCTCTTTGTTTTTTTAGTTAGGGGTTGGATGGACAGGTAGAGAGTCAAAGAAATTGATTATATTTTCTGAAAATAATTTCTTATTTTATTTCTATCCATTTTTGCAGATGCTTATGTTTTGTAAAAATAATGTCCACTTTTGGTTTATATTATTCTTTAACTTTGATGCTGCAATGTTTTCCCATAGATGAACTTACATGAGATGTACTGTTTGAATTGAAAGGTGAGGTTGCTAAACATGTACTAGAGGAAGTCGCAAAGGTAATTTTTTCTAACTTTGGGTGTTAGTTAGTTCCTAAACATGTTTACCTAAAATAACTAACATGTACCCTAAGGCGTTCGTTAATTTAAAGCGAATTAAGTTAGTTCAAAAGAAAAAAAAAAACACTTAAAGCTAATTACTAGCCTGATATTATATTGGTGAGAATTTATTTTAGTAGCATCATGTTGAAAACGATCGATGTGATGTCGAAAATGATTGATGTAAGCATTATTTTGTTTAGTAAAAATTGATAGATTTATTTAAGGAAAAAAAAAGTTATACGTTGGTAATTATTTCAGAAATATTTAACAGAAAACTAACTCAATTATTATTATTTCATAAGATTTCAAATTTACACCATGAATAGAAATGTTTTTTTCCCCATTGAACCCCACTATTGTACAACTGTATAGTGGTAATGTGAATGTTAATATACTTCAAATATGTTATTGGAGTAGCTTTCATTATGTGATTTTACTCATTACTCTTGAACCTGCAGGTCCTAGGAGTCATCACAATTCTTAAGATTACCAGGTAGATATAGCTAACCTTCATTAGAAATAAAATGTTTAAGTGACTACATATTTTGACCACATAGTTTGTATATATACTAAATTATCTGCATCCAGTTTTGTGTCTGTAATATACTCGATATGAGATAGTTACAGCTTCATGTTTAAGGTTGATACATGATATCAAGCTAACCAATGCTCTGTAATTAATATATAATTGGAAAAGTAAATAGTCAGATGTTCAACACAACCTAAAAATTGTTATCAACACTTTCTCTGCTCTGTCATAGCATTGAGTCTAAAATTCAGATGTTCAACATTAAACTTTTAAATATCAAATTTAATTTTTCCTGCTTACTATCTCTTATTTGGGTTTATCTTGCATAATCTTTATCTAATTTTCCTTACTTGGTTTACTTCCTGTTAATATTGGTATTTGAGTATTTAGGGTTTTTTTAGTACAATTTTTGCAGAGGACAAAAGGAGATTCTAAGTGTAAGTAAGAGATGATGTTCGGGGGAGCACCTAAGAAGAGCGATAATACTCGCTATTATGAAGTTTTAGGAGTTCCTAAGACTGCTTCTCTTAAAGATCTTAAGAAAGCTTATAAGATAGCTGCCCTTAAGAATCATCCTAATAAGGGTGGTGATCCTAAAAAGGTAACTTATTTTGATTTGTTTTGGGAATTTGCTGTTTGTTTATTATTATTATATTTTTTTTTGTTAATTGTTCTAGGTTTAGGAAATTTCCGATTTATGTTTGTTAATTGTTCTAGGTTAGGAAGATGTTTGATTTATATGTGTTGATTTATCTTTTTATTTTTATTTTTAGATTTTGATCTTTTTAAGTGATTTTTTGATTGGTTTCAATTGGGTATGTAGACTTATATTGTTGATCTGATCTGCCTGCTGAATTTGGTATTTGGTGCGTTCCCAAATTGGAAAATGAAGTTACTTGGAATTGTGATTGTGTGTTTAAGCTAGATTCAGACTCAATTCAGTGGAAAAGGATTAATTTGAATAAGTTTTGGAGTTTATGATATGAATTTGGCATATTTTAGGGTTGTTTTAGATGTATTGAATTGAGGTATGTACAATGTAAATCTAACTTCAGCATAGAGAGAAATTGAGTAACTTGGTACACAGAATTTGGCAAATTTTAAGATTGTTTTAGTTGTATTAGATTGATTTATGGACAGCGTAAATCTAAATTCAACATAGTGATAAAACTAATATCATCGTACACATTATTTATACTACTAATTATCGAGACTATACGAACGGTTTTCCCGTATCAATATCGATTTGTGGAGAAGAGCACAGGGCACTAAGTCGGGTGCAGGGAGTGAATAGGTATCGAAGCAGGCAAAACCCCACTTCTTGCACTGAGAATCAACCATGGCTGTGTCGCTAAAATTAGTTTCTTTTGCACTTCACACTACACTACCGCCACCACAATTCACTCCATTGCATTCACCCCAATACAGAAGACCCTAGACACTATAATCTGATAATTGTGCCTGGTCCATTGGAAAAAGGGAGAAAAACTGAAAATCTGGTGTAGGGATGGAAATTGTAAGAGATTTCTAGGTGACTTTTTTATAGTCGCTAAATAGTAAAAACTCTTTAGTTTTTTGCCTTGTAAGTGATAAAATTTTGTTCTTTAATTGGAACTTTGTGATTTTAGTAATGGGTTTGTCGAAATTGTTAATATGGTGGCTGAATTTTGGTAGATTTATTGCATTAGTTGAAGTTTAGTATCTTGTGTTTGTGACTCTGTGGTTATGATTCGCTTTAAAGATGCATTTTCCTGAATTGGCTGGTGCTACTGAGTTTAATTCAATAAATGTTATTATGTAGTATAGTACGTACTATACAATATTGGAGACATGGGCTGGAGTGGAGGTGACAACATCCGTTGGTTTTGGATAGTGTACATCAAAAAGCGGTGATTTTGCAGAATGGGGTATGAAGGAAGCTCATTAATGATGTCATCTGCGATAATTTTGTTTTTCTATTGCCAATTAATTGATTTGTAGGTTGATTGATTGATTGGTTACTCTCTTGTCAACTAATTAAAATTTTTTCAATGTAACTTTGTTATGTATTTTTTCCTTAAGATTTTCATTTTAGTGAGTTTTTTGATATGTGATTAGATGGAATGTATGATTGTATTCAATAGAATAGCTACAGCTTAGACTAATGTTCTATAGGAAAATGTCCATGGAAAAACATTCAACATACAATAAATTTGCCTAATTTCAAAGAGTTGTGTTTTATTTAATGTAATCAATTCACTAAAAAATTGTTATATACATGTATTAACAATCGTAGGCAGGCAAATGAGTTTCATTTTTTAGCTTAAGTAATAAGACGTTCGCAATTAGCTTAGTTTAAAAGTATTACCAATCATTGCCATTAAATACTTTAAAGTGTAATTGTAGACACCCATTTGTGTCTCCCCAAAACCAAACCCGGTGATGAGTACCTTTCACGTCGAATCATAATCGAATGAAGTGAAAGTGTGGAAAGTCTAGTGTTGCGGATAGTTTTAATTTCTTTTCTCTTCTCTCTGTTTTTGAAAACCTATTTTAAGAAAACAGCCAATCCATTTTGGTTGGTTCATAGCAAGGGTCCAATAATGGTGTAGTTGGATTGGGCTTGAAAAGAGCTTTCCAACGATATATTTAAGCCTAACTCCGATGAATAATGAGAAAGTTATGACCAAATTACTAAACTGGGCCCGGTTTGAACTTATATGCGGCCCAATGATCTAGATGAGGACCTAATATGGATTTATCATTCCTAATGCAATTAGGAATGGTTTTAGTCTTCTAGATTCTTCTAGAAGGTTCTTTTCATTCCTAATTCAATTAGCATTGATAAATTGACTTTTGTTGACTTTTTGGATTTTTAATCAAAATAAAAGAGTGTTTTTAAGGAAAATAAGATTTTATCCTCCTGTACGGCTAAATTTTATCTGAATTTAGAAAACGCGTAAAAAATTTTATTAGCGCCTAACGCCAGTCATTAGCGCCTAACGCTAATGTCAACGCTTGGCGCTAATTTCGTTTTTTCACGTCGAAACTCTAATTTTTTTTTTTTGTATCTTTTTTGGCTGATTTTCTTTATAAATAGCCTTCTAAAAACTCCGTTTTCAATCATCTACAATAATCTATAATCACCAATTCTATAATTCTACTCTCTCTCTAAGTTAAAGCTTATTCTTTCTCTCTCTTTTCTAAATCAACCTTTATACAAAATTCCGCAATCACAAGATCAAGAAACACCTAGCATTATTCGAAGTTGCCTTCGCCCTAGACGTGAAAGGTTTTAATTTATGAGGGTTTGGTCCCAAATCTCTATTTCAATTAATTAATTTAATTGTCTGATTATTATTTTCCTTGAAGTTACTAACGTGTGTATTTTGTTATTAGAAAGAGGTACGAGGCATCCAAGTAAGTTCTTTAATTGTTTTATTGATATTATGATATAGAAATCATGCTTAGATTGTTATTTTGATTCCTAGTATCATGTTAGGATGTTTTCCTTCATTTGATTTTCAGAATGACAACAATAAGTTCCTAGTATCATGTTTAGGGTAATAACTAAAAATTCCTAATATCAAGTATGAATAAAAGTGTGATGCTTCCTATTATCTTCCTAATATTCATGTTAGTATCATGTTAGGGTTAAAGCATTAATCTTTATTGTTTAGTGACATGCTAGGGTTTGTTATTAACCTTGTTAGTATCATGCCTGGGATCTTGTTATTAATATTATGCTTTAACATGATTATGATAATAATTATTATTATGATAATTATGATTATTATTATAATTATTGTTATGATTATTTATTATGTTGCTTGATTATATTTATTGTTATTGCTTGATCACACCTTTTATGCATGCTTAAAGAGAATTTGTACTTGAAATCACGCTTATATAAGATAATTAATAATCTTGTTTAGGGTTAATTTGATTATAATTCAATTGATCGTCAATAATAGTTTTATTTGTGAATTAATATTCAACCAACATAGATTAAACAGGTTTAGGGCTAATCCTATTGATTGCATTTTAGTTAGAAAGCGCACATGAATACAATCTGAATAAAGCAGAGGCCTATTATTAGGGCTGGTTCAATCTCTTTTAGGTTGGATTTGTACCTTCATCCCCGAACTACCAGTCATGGTTCAAGACCTATTGGAGTTGACTATCTCTTGGATTGTTAATGGGTGTAACCTTCACCTCGTGAACAGTTTACAAGTTCCTAAAACTTGTTGGCGACTCTTTTTCTCTATCTTCTTTCCCTTTGGACGCCACCGTACTTTAGTGTATGATCACAGTGGGGTTCAAGCTAGGGGTAATATTTGAAATATTCCCTACAGTAATCAATATTTTTTTTATAAGGAAGAAAATACTTTTTCTTTTAAAACTATTGTGGTTTTAAAATAGAAGGATAGCCTATTATTCAAAAGTCATTATAGAGTATTTTTTTTAATTTTTTTTCCTTTTATGAGAAGATAACATATTATCCAAAGCTTATGAGTTTTGAATATGGAAGAACCTATTAACCACCAATGCAAATTTATTTAGAGATGACACAATTGTGTATGACATCTATGGGTGAGTAAACTATTACACCCTCTGTTTTGTATTAGTCGTAACACTTTGTGTTGCACAAAATTAAAAAAAAAAAAATAGGGTGGGGAACAAAAAGTAAATTTCATAACATCAATTTTTAGGTGCAGCAGGCCACACCATGTGGCAGGGGCTACCTTAGTTACTTTGTTGGGTTACCCGAGTTATTAAGTCACGGGTTACTCGAGTTACTCGATCAAGTATTATTTGAGGGGTTGGGACTGGGGTTACTTGAGGGGTTCATTCGACCAAGGGTTACTTAAGGGGTTACTTTATCAGGTGTTACTTGAGGGGTTCGGAGGGGTTACTCGAGGGGTTCACTCGATCAAGAGTTACTTGAGGGGTTACTCGGCTCTGGGTTCACTCTATCAAGGGTTACTCGAGAGGTTAGTCGGTCACAGATTACTCGAGCTACTCGGTCAAGTGTTACTCGAGTTACTCCGTCAAAGATAATATAAGGAGTTCGATTAGGGGTTAATTCAGAGTTCAGTCAGGGGTTACTTGAGAGGTTACTCAATCTGGGGTTACTTGAGGGGGAGGGGTTACTCGGTTATGGGTTACTTGAGGGGGAGGGTCATGGATTACTCGAGGGGTTATTCAGTCAAGGGTTACTCAATCAAGGGTTACATGAGGGGGACGGGTTGCTTGATTATGGGTTACTTGAGGGATTCTGTCATGGATTATTCGAGGGGTTATTCAATCGTCAAGGGTAACTTATGGGGTTACTTGATAAGAGGTAATTCAAGTAACCTCTGACCAAGTAACTTAAGTAACCATAGCAACTCGAGTAATCCCATACCGAGAAACTCGAGTAACTCTTGTTGCACGGTACAATAGTCTGTAAACAAAACTTTGTGATTTTATAATATAAAGTATAGTTAGTGGCATATATTTATTTGTTCATAGGAGAGAGAAAAAATAATAAAAAAAAAGTGTAAATGCGGTTGGTTAGAGAGAAATACTAAAATAGTTGTGAACTCTTACAAAAAAAAAAAAGTAGTGTTGTAATTATTGTAAAATGAACTGTAGTAGGGATTACCTGAATTATTTTGTTAGGGGTTACTCAAGTTATTCAGTTAGGGGTTACTAAAATTACTAGGTCTGGGTTACTTGAGAGGTTTGATAAGGGTTACTCGAGAGGATCACTCGGTCAAAGGTTTGTGATGGATTACTTAGTCAAGGGTTACTTGAGGGGTTTGGACAGGGGATACTCGAGGGTTCACTTGGTTAAGGGTTACTTGAGGGGTTATTCGGTCAAAGGTTACTCGAGGGGTTCGGAAAAGGCTTACTCGAGGGGTTAACTTAGTTAAGTATTACTTAAGGTGTTACTCAGTCAGGGGTTACTTGAGTTACTCAGTGAAGGGTTACTCGAGGGGTTACTCGGTCATGGGTTACTCGATCTACTAGGTTAGTGGTTACTCGAGCTACTAGGTCAGGGGTTACTAGAGGGGGAGGGGTTATTATTTTGTTAATCTAAATCAGGAAGCGATTAATAATAGCAGTATACCTAGATACTAGAGGGGGAGGGGTTATTATTTTGTAAGGAGTTGTTGTGCTATTCATGGGCTTACTCTTATTAAATAAATACATAGGTAAAACAATTTCATGAGGCAGTAAATATGATAAAAAAATTTTCTTAGATACCTATCATTTATGTATGATATCAATAAGTAATATATTTCAATACTACTTAATTATACTTTACACATAATAATAATGCAATAATTTATAACGTATACATACATATATCATGTACAAATTTACAAAAACTAAGCTAATATAATTAACTTACTTATATGTCTTGCTAATAATTTTCTTAATAAGATTTACAAACCGGTGCGCGCGCAACGCGTGCGGCGCACTCGAACTAGTAAATTTAAAAAATGAAAATATAAATAGATAGAGTATACAATATAGTATACTATGAAAATATAAGTATAAATCTATACTACTATATAAAGAGAAAGGGCCTTTTGGGTAATAAATTTGTTTTTTCCCAAAATGCCCTTCTCAATTTACAAAATTTTTTATTCATTAATTAATATATTAAAAAAAACGAAAAAAATTCATTCATAACTGCTCAAACAAAATTATCTATTCTTTCAAATAAAAAAAATTAAAAAAAAAACTAATAACTAACTACCCACAAACCAGAATTATTATCACTAAAAAAACCAAAATTATCTACTTTTCATAAAAAAAAAAAAAATAAATAAAAAATGTAACTAACCACAAACCACATTTACTTTATTTTTTATTGAAAAAAACCATGTTAAACTTTGATGAAAGATAACTATATCATGATTTTATTAAAGAAAAAAAGGAAAATTAATACCAATATAGTTCCCTCAAAAAAAATCTACGTTACAAAGAAAAAAAAAACCTTAAAATTTATTAAAAAAAAATAAAAGGAAAAATTATACATCTATCTAATATATATACGTACTATTACTGTAGATGTTTACTCCATAGTTTTCAACCTTTTATATAAAAAATCCATGATCAACAATATTTTTTAAAGTTAATTGAGGTATACAAAGTGGAGTAGATGTCCTATTGAAATTTTTTTTTCGTTCTTAAATTTTAAGTCTATGTAAGGATTGATTTTCGAAAAATTCCACAATAACAATAATATGAGTAAATTAATAAGTTTCGTATAGTGTACACGCGTAGCATGTGTCTCGTACCTTGTAAAATAGAAAAAGAATGGAAGACATTAATGGTACAAAGTTAACATATTTGGAAAAAAAAACAAATTAACTGAATTAAATAAACTAAAATAATATTCACAGCAATGTGCTAAGGAAGATGAGAGGAGAAAGGAAACTTATGCAAACACGAGTTGGGATGAACAAGAAAAATTTGAAGATTTTGATGCATTTCCAATTGAATTTTTAGTAAGTTGAAGAAATGGTAAACCCTAGAAAATTGATGGAGTGGAGGAGGAGAGTGAAACTGAGATGACGGAAAATCAGATCAAAAGAGCAAATAACAGGAAAAAAAAGAAAGGTCATGAAGGCAGCAACGTCATAAATGCCAACAGAAGTACAGAACACATGGCCCAACAAAATTAGCTAATAATAAGGACAGAAGAGGGAAAAAAAAAAGAAACAAATGGCATTCTTGGAAGAACACTATAGCTAAGCTACAATAGCAGTTCTCACTTTTATAAGGGTTATTATTATTATTATTATTATTATTATTATTATTATTATTATTCTTATAGATAGATAGATTATAGATATAGATTGAATTTCACAACTACTCATTGTACATATACACTATGTACTTTATCTAGATGAAACTACTTATCATTTATCTCGTTATTTCTTTTTTTTTTTTTTTTTTTGACAACAGGGCTAAAAAAACACAGCAAAGAAACCTAGACAAAAACTAAAACACAAAATACAGTAACTGACGACGACGAGCACAACCCGCCAACCAGTGAGCTGGAGACACCCAGGAACGAGGAACCTTACGGACTTGACAAACCAGGAGACTCTGAATAGAAACCCTCAAATCCTGAACGAGCCAGAAAACCGAAATGTCCATACTCCCCTTACGAGAAAGGACAGCCAACAGAGAAGCACAATTCGTGTATATGCGAATTTTCAAAAAACCCTTACACAGAGCATACTCTAAACCCCATAAACAAGCCTGTAACTCCGTTTGCAACGCCAAGGCGGCAAAAAAAGCACGGCATCCACCCCCAAGTACCTGTGAAGAATCAATCTCCCGAATTATCCAACCTGCACCTGCTCTATTCGATAAACAATCCCAAGCACCATCTATAACCAAACAAACAGTGGGATCGATAGCAGGTGAACCCTATAAGGATAATAGCTGCCCTGACTGACTTGCCACAGGAGGAACCACATTGGAAGATAATACCGAAGCCTTCCAGCATTGAGCACTCTTACTACGAGTCCTCCAATTAGTAGCTAAGTGGACAATGGATTCCGGTGACCAAACAGCCTGACGAAACCGTAACTGATTGCGAGTAACCCAAATAGCCCACAATATAGCAAAGAACGAAGAGATGCCATCCCAATTGTGGAACTTCGACAATTGGGACACCGTTCGAGTTACCCAGTCTTCAAACTGCGGAAGATGCATAAAATCCCATCTAATATCTAGGACACCAGATCTCCAAATACCATAGATAGCAGAACAATCTCGAAATAGATGAGAACGAGATTCTTCAGAAGAGTGACAAAAAGCACATGTAGGATCAATAGGAAGCCCTCGAGTAGAGAGAATGGCTGCTAAAGGCAAAGCATTGTGTAACAATTTCCAACCAAAAAGTTTCCAACGAGGAAAAATTGGCATAGCCCAAAATTTTTCCACCAGGGAAGAAAAGAGTGAGAATCCGGATTACCTATAAAACCATTCCCGCAAATATTAGCATAAGCAGATTTAGTTGAGAAAACACCATCCCTAGTAAACTTCCAATAAACAAAGTCATCCATCAAACGCACCGGCCTGTCCAGCGATAGAATTTTAGCCGCTGTATCAGAATCAAACAGGCCATGAACAGTAGAAGCATCCCACGCGTAAGAACGCGGATCAATTAAAGAGGAAACAAGAGTCGGACAAAGCGACTCCGAATGAAGTTCCTTGAACACCACAGGGTCCCTTGTGACCCAACAATCTTCCATAATACGAACCTTAGACCCCGAACCAACCTTCCATGCCAAGCCTTGGGATAAAGAAGACAAACCGTCAAGGAGACTCCTACAACCCCATGAAGGGCGGAGAACTTGAGTCGACCGAAGTGTCCGGAGGGCCGGATACTTGGAACAAAGGAGACGGGAAACAAGCAACTGCGGAGATTGAATTATACGCCAACTCTGTTTAGCTAATAAGGCAGAGTTAAAAGGAGCAATGCTGCGAATACCTAAACCCCCTAAGCCCTTCGGAAGGTGAATCAGCGAAGAGGAACGTAGAGCTATTCCACGACTGGAGCTCGAAGATTTCCACCAGAATCTTGCCAGCAAGTTGTCAATCCTGGAGCAAATGGAATCTGGAACCTTGAAAACCGATAAAATGTGATTGAACGAAGCTATAAGCACGGAGTTAATAATAACAAGTTTCGCTGTAGGGGACAAATGAAGAGCAGCGAATACTTCCAGTCGAGCAGCCACCTTATCCAGGAGGAAACCAAAATCAGAACACTTGCTACGACTCAAATCCACATGTAATCCTAAATAAGTGCTTAGTCTAGACTCATTTCTAAGATTCAAACAACCCGACAAGAACTCCCGGTAATCCTCCGGCGTATTCGGACTGAATTTAACAAAAGACTTCTGTAAATTGATCATTTGACCCGAAAGACTACAGAAGTCCGAAAGCACCTTCATTACATGAGAACAAGAAGAAGGGGAGACTTGGAAAAACAAAAGAGAGTCATCAGCAAAAAACAAATGAGAGATAGCCGGCGCACCCCGAGCAATCTTAATACCCTGAAACAGCCCTTCCGATTCAGTCTTACGAAGCATGGCAGAAAGAACCTCCATACAAAGCACAAACAAGTAAGGAGACAAGGGATCTCCTTGCCGTAAACCCCGATGTGGCCTAAACGTTTCAGTGGGAGCACCATTAATCAGCACCTGATAAGAGACAGTTGTCACACACTGTAAAATCAAATGGATCCAGGTAGGAGGGAACCCAAAAACCTGAAGGACCTGGGCCAAAAATTCCCACCCAACCCTGTCATAAGCTTTGTTCATATCAAGTTTCAGGGCAGCTAAGAATCGCTTCTTAGCCTTCGAAGCATTCATGAAAGAGAGTAATTCATGAACCATTAAGCAATTATCCGACATTAATCGTCCTGGCACAAAAGCATTTTGGGATTCTTAGATCAGATCGGGTAACACAGTCTTCAAACGTTGAGCAAGACATTTAGCAATACATTTGTAAATGACATTACAAAGGCCAATCGGTCGAAACTGAGACAAGAGTTCTGGATTATCCACCTTAGGAAGTAAAACTAAGAAAGTACGGTTCTAGTCCTTGAGAAGATACCCATGAGCAAAGAAAAACTGAATTGCATTTACCACATGACCTCCTATCACAGGCCAATATGATCTGAAAAGAGCCGAAGAGAAACCATCCGGACCTGGAGATTTATTTTCATTAATACTAAACATGGCTTTCTTAATCTCGTCAGCTGAAAACGGGGCCAAAAGAGCCTGGCGATGAATATCCGACAAAGAAGGAAGAGCAAGTGACTCCCAACAAAAATCAGGTACCTCAGTCGACCCTGATTGTTTACTATACACAGAAATATAGAAGTCTCGAGCATGAGAACGAAGCTGATCCGAATCCAAGATCCAGGTACCATCAAGATTTTTAAGGCTAGCAATTGAATTCCTTCTCCGTCTCGCCTGGACTAGAGAAAAGAGTAACTTGGAGTGTTCATCCCCAAAAGTGTCCCACTTCACCTTGGCTCGTTGTTTCCAAAACTCATAAGCCACTTGGGCCTCAGCAATCTTTTCTTTCCTGAAAGTGAGAAATAAGCAACGATCCCCACGAGAGTCGAGTGACAAAGAAGCATTAGTGATATCCATAACCAAAGCCTTCCAGTCAATACCCCAGGCTTTCGTATGAGTAACACACCATGAAAGTAAACGGTGTCTAAGTGAACGTAGCTTTCTGGATAAGGAAAACATGAGAGAACCTGGAATATGTTCAGCAAAAATGGTATGCACCATTAAAGCCACTTCTTGCGAATGTAAACACCAGTTCTCAATCCTGTACGGCCGCCTGCATCTGGATGAAACATGAGCATCATTTAAAATAATGGCTGAATGATCTGAAAACAAGATAGGTTGATGGACAACATAAGTAGAAGGCCTTTCCAAAAGCCATTGGGAAGTAGCATAGGCCCTGTCTAGACGTTCAAAAGTAGGATCACCACCCTCCCGTCCGTTAGTCCAAGTAAATTGAGGTCCCGAGAACGGAATATCAATCAAACCATTATCTAATTTCCAAGTCATGAAATCCAAACGACCTGGAATATCTGTACTACCCCCTACTTTATCTGATAAAAATTCAATCTGATTAAAATCACCCACTAACAAAATATTTGGATATTGAGCAACAATATTAGCTAGTTCCGACCAAACAGATAATCGATCAGAAACATGAGGCGCTCCGTACAGAAAGAGGACATATTTTGTTACCAAATTCTCCACAATTCGACACAATATTACATGCGGAGAAACCACAATGGGATAAACCAGAATTGGGGAAAACCAAAACACACACGGCCCACCACTAAGACCCACCGAATCTACACCCACTAAACCTGAACATGATAGGGAAGAAACCTTATGCGAAACAGAATTTACAGACACCATAGTTTCAGCTAAAAACACAATATCAACACCATAAGAGCGGACTAAGGACGCGACGTAAGGAACTTTAGGGGAGTCCGCCTGACCCAAACCCCTACAGTTCCAAGCCACAATCTTCATCTATCCCCTGGTGGCCTTGAACGGGCGACCACCGAGCCCTTAGAAGAAGATCCAAAACAAGACATTTGGGTTGAAGAAGAAATACCAATCCCTTTACGTTTCTTAAAAGGGAGACAGGATAAACAACTAGTAACAACAACCTCCAATCGTTTTCTCTCATAATAGAGCATTAAATTATCAGAACTCAAATTTGAACTCATCTTGGAACAAACCACACAAGAAACTCCCTTTCGTTTCGTATTTGGCACCCAACAGGAAAAACAACCAGAATCTTGGCTTTCCTGTACTTGTAACTCCAAAATAGGGGGTACCGTAGGAACATGCACTCTAGAAGGACTTTTGGCTGGGCAACAAAATCTGACCCTCTTATGCACCTTCTCTGGACTTGCTCCCCGCAAATTAGAAGATATATGCTGTACCCTAGCCTGCGAACCCTTATCAGTTAACTGATCCTCCACCACCTGAGTATCTCTAATCGTAAAGTCCATCAAAGGAGGGGAGTATGGTGGGGTACAATCCATGGGAACCACATCTTCACTTTCACAAACCAGCTCCGACACTAAGTCGGGACCATCAGAACCAACCGGAGAAGAAAGACAACTAGCCTCAGCTAAAAAGTTTGCAAAAGACCCTGAGTTAGGGGACAGGAATGGAGGAACACACATAAAGGGTCTTTGTATTGAGTGGTTGTGCTGGGGTTTATTAGATAAACCTTGAAGATTCACCCTTGTTGTTCTGAATCTTTCTATAGTTTTCAATCCAATGTTTGAATTTGAGAGATTATGGGCAAAATGATCATAAGACATACACAATCCACTATCAGCCACAAAAGAAGTAGATATATAAGGAGTCTTAAAACAAGCATTCCTCTTATGGCCAACTCTATTGCACTTAGAGCACAAAATAAACAGATTCTCATATCTAATATTAATCCACTTAAACTGAGAATTTCCAACATCCAAGTAGAAACCTGGAACTAACGAATCAAACACATGTATTTGAAGTTTTACTCTAATCGGACATTTAATGGAACCTGAAGGTGTGTCATCTGTACACAAAATGTTCCCGGCCAAAGAAAGCATTGGTTTAACAGCATTAATGTCACATAAATTTAGAGGTACCTCATCAAGATGCACCCATATAGAAGCCTCATCAAAACAGATATCTCTGATCGAAACACTCGGAGTCCAAGGTTTGAAAACTATTAATGCAGCTTGGTACGCCATGGATCCCTACTCTATTATAGTGTCTCTGTCTTGAGTATCTGCACAGAGAAACAGGAAAATGTTGTTGATCTTCTGGACCGAAATTTCCCCAAATTTAATCCAGGTGGACGACACCCAGTCTTGAATTCGAGGCATTGAAAATTGACGATAGTCTACAAATTTGCCAAGAACTAGATGTAGATGGAGATTGGAGTTTTGCAGTATATCAACGTACGAATTTCGGCCAGGTTCTTCGAAATACGGCTGTTCTGACATTTCAATTGGAGCAGGGGAGAATAATTTTCTTACCCTTTTTTTTAGAAAAGCAGGGGAGAAGAACTTGAGGAATTCAAAATCGGTAAATACCACCACCGATCAGAAGGAAAACCACTGAATTACTTGAGACAAAGAAAACTACTACTTTTGACTATGGAAACTGCTTGAAAAATTGATGATAATTGAAGTCGGTGGAAGCGGTGATGAAAATTGGGGAAGGAGCTCTAGATTCCTAGAGAGAGAAGCTCTCTTTTTAAAGAGACGAAAAATCTTTCAAATTATCTCGTTATTTCATGATATAAAGAGACGACAAACCTCACAACAACAATGTTATTTAATATTTTAATATAAATAATTTCTTTTTTTTCTTTAACTTCTTTTGTTTCATTATTTATGTGTGTAATTATTTCAAAAAATATATATTTATGTGCGTAATTACTACATATTGGATCAAATATCTAATCATAATCAACAACTATGAGTGTAAAGATAGAATTTTTGATAAATTGTAAAATAATATTATATATATGTGTGATGACTATGAATTCCTACTCATAAAAAGTGTATTATTACCTAACTTTAATTTATTCTTAATAATATGAAATTATGAAGCATTTGATATTATGTATGTACTACCTCCCATTTAAGTTAAAAAATTAATAATGCAAGCATTACCCAATAGAGTCGTCCTATATAGTATTCAGGAATCGCTGGCAAATCAAAAAGAGGGAAAGAGTGGGTCACTTAAAATTGGTAAATTGTGTTTAATCTGAGTTGTTTATGGCCCCCTCACCTCTCTATGCTCTATCTATTGCCTTGAAAAGACAAACCACCCTTGAAAGGACCACTCGTCTTCTTCATATGCTTTCTTTTACTTTTAACCTTTACTTCATTAAATAATCCATTGTGGTCTTTTTATAGTTTTATCTACGGACTCTTCTCATTCTTCTATATATAAATTAGGGTTAAGGGGAACCAAAATGTATAATTGAAAATTAAAATAATAGACCTTTTACGTTTGATTATTTATGAGAAATTACCTATTAAAAAAAAGGGGGTACTTTACATCTCTTTTTTCTCTCCTCTCTCTTTAGGGTTTTAATAATTTTTTTGGCTGCTTAGGCCAGAAATAGTCTCATTTTTTACCCTTTTCTTTGGAGAAACTTTGGCATGAGACTGTTTAACGTGAGTCCGGTTTATAATGCACTCACCCATTCCACACCCACTACCTAGCCATCTGTCGGTGGCCGACGACCACCCCCCTCCCATCCTCAACTCCATACCCATAGTATCGTCCACCACTCACCTAGCAAAAATCCCTACTCATTGCTCCATCCATCGCACACAGCACGCACCAATCAAACAACTCTTAGTCGCTCCTCCACCCTTGCTTCAAATGTTAATTCTTTATGTTTAACTTTTGATGTGCACCCTTGTTTAATCAATTTTAATGTCTTGGTTCATGCTCTGTATTTGATTGTTGATGGAAAATTTTCATTTTCTCTTAGTCCTTCGTGCAAACTGCAAACATGGTTTAGATGGTAGCGTGATTTTCATTTGCTTATCACTTGCTTTCACGGTGCATAATAATCATTTGGTCATGAAGTTCTATTGCTGGTTTTTAGATCACTAAATGCAATAAGGCTTTCGATTGCAGCATCTGTGTATTTACCGAATATATGTCTAATATCTAATCAATATTGTCTAATATCTGATTAATACTGTCTGATATCTGACAATTATTATCTAATTTCTAACACTTTCAATCTACTATATGATATTTATAACTTAATATCTGACCATTATTATCTAATTTTTTTACAATTAAGAATTTTTTTTTCTACTTGTATGACCGGACTCACGTGAATTCGTTCGACACAATACTATACCTTTTCTTTGACTTTTCGCTTTTTTGTTATTTTTTTTGTTCTCTCAGTCTGTGAGTGTCCATCCCAATTTTTTGTTGGGTTTCGGTGAGTTCTACCCATAGCAGAACGAAACACGACCCTAAAATAAAACTCACAATCACTACTATAATTTCCGTATTTTATGGATTCTTTTACCTCGACGTTGTGGTACTAGTGTCCATGTACGTATATATATTCCGCTTATTGTCGACGCTTTTCCAAGTCGAAGTAATCTATGGACACTAAAAAGCGTCGACAAAGTCACATGACTAGCACGTGTCCCTAGAGTTAAACCGCCTAGGTCAGATCATTAGAGTTGCTAAGTTTGTACGCCTCATCTATCTTTCTGTTCTCTACTCAAATTCATTCCAAATCTAAAATAATCTCTGATTAATTCATCACTCGTTTTAAATTTGTTCTGGAAATTGTGGGAATTTTCTTCTTCAACTTGTCAATTTCATCGATTAATAATAGAGGTACACTTTCTTGCTTTTCCTTAATCAGTGGTACGAATTTCATCTAGGGTGTAGTATAATGTTCGAATTTCTAATGAATTTTCTTTAATCTCTGGTTGAAATCGGAAAATATTTGGCCTTTTACGGTTCTGAATTTGAAGAGAACAAGCATCGTCGTACCGATACATCTAAGAATTCATTGACGACGCATCAGGTAATTTTCTACACTTAATTAGATACTTAAGCGTTTTTTAGTTCATAATTCGTGCTTTAAATTTCTAAATTTATTGCTCCTTAAATTTTCATTTTTTTTTAAAAAAAACATGGATCGTTTGTTTGTTTTATATCTATTTATATGGCTTGTTTGTTTGGATTTTCTAAATTTTCTCAGCCTATGGTAAAGGTTTTTTCATTAATTGTTTTGTTTAGCTTAATTTCCCCTTTTAATTTTGCCTAACTTTCATCTGTTTCGCTATAACACAGGCAACCGATTTAACGAATGATTTGGGTTTTGTCAATTTCTCATTTTTATATGCTTATTTTGCCAATTTTGATTCTATTCTGCTTAATTTTGTTGAATTTCGTGGTTGAATGCATTTGCATTTAATTAATTAATCTATAACCTTTTTTTTTGTTGAATAACAAAAATATTTCATTAATTAAAAGTCATACAACATCTACATTATAGATTCAACGTTAACAAATACATAAGATGTTGAATCAAATAGAATTTTCCTTCATAAAAACTACGATCGTCGAGTAGATCTTGCACTGTTGAGCATCTCCCGCTTATATCGCTGAAAATTACGGCCTTGTTGGAGAGACAATCTAACGATCCTTTGTAGCCGTGAGGATGTCTTCCTTCTGATTCATCTGTCCGTATTCGAAAACTTGATAACTTTTTCACCAACGAAATAATTTCACGACTATCTATTAGATCTGCTACCATGGATTCAAAACTAAGAAATTTCTCCCTCAAAAAGAGGAGATAAACCCTGTCTTTCGATGAAGGACGAAAAACCCTTGTCTTTCGAAGGAGATCGGAAACCCTTTTTTTCGAGGGAGAAAAGTTCCTCCCAAAAGGAGGAAGCATTATTATAAACCTAAAAAACAATAAAGAGACAAGGATTGGGGCTTTCCACTGATTAAAATCGATGGAAGCCCCTTCAAAAATCAACAATGGAGGCTAGGGTTTTGGAGAGAGAAAGGAGCATAGAGAGATCATTACAATAAATAATTGATCTATAACCTAGCAAGTGTGCTGAACCATGTTGCCGATTATTTCCATGCAAAGTTATAGAGTTGCTGGAGTTCAGACTTGGTATTTATTTTGCATCTTTACTTTTTGTCGCAGATGCAATATTTTCTCCAGGGAGGAGCTAATGTCGTACGATGTGCTGCCCTAGGTTGGAGGGCTTTGTAATTGGAGTGCTCTTTTATGCTGAACCACTGTTTGAGATGGACTTTTCGAATCATCCAAGTTCGTGGCTGGCTTGCTGGATGATGATTTAGTCTGCCACATGGTCCAAACAAAAAGAATCTGCCACCTCCTGATGTGGCTTGCATCTTGCAAGCATTCGCTACCTCTATAGGAGGATGGTGCTTCTTCTTGCATGATCCTTTGTAACTCATAATAGCGTAACTTAGGAACTTTATAGCTCTTTTACTCAGCACTCTTGTGGTTTTTTGCTTTTACAGGTACAATAGGCTTTATTTTCTACTCCTACACCTATTCAGGCACAGTCATGGCCAATTGAAATGCAAGGTCAAGATATTGTGGCAATTGCTAAGACGGGTTCTGGAAAGACCTTAGGCTATATTCTTCTAGGTTTTATGCATCTCAAGCAGCGCCGCAACAATACACAAATGGGACCAACCGTGTTAGTACTGTCACCAACAAGGGAATTGGCAACACAAATTTAAGATGAGGCTGTGAAATTTGGGAGGTCCTCCAAAATATCTTGCATGGTATGACATGATTTTTGTTTCTATTAAATGTATTTAGGTTGTCTTGCTTGATTATTTTTAGTGAGGGCACATCTACTTAATTGGAAGTTGAACATCAATTTTGTTTTTTTCTTTTGATATGTTCTTAAATTAGGAATCTCTTTAGTCTGTATTTTAATGTATGTAGCAGTATGCTTTTTTCAGTTTTTGTTTTCAAAACTTGATCTTCGAGTTATATGAATTACTACTATTTCGAGTAGAATTTTTGGGATGAATTTGATAAAATGGTCTGGGTCATTGTTGTGGTAAATTTTGGCTGGAGTCGTATGCCATTTTATATTGTTAATTTTTCATGAGTATCTTTTTAGAATTACTGACTGGTAACCATTTCAATCTCACTCCCATACATATACCTTGTGCTTGCTTATTTGTGTTGCTGTAATCGAGTATATATGGAATTGTTTCATCTCATAAAGTTATTCCCTTATTTAATCCTGCAGTGTTTGTATGAAGGGGAACTTAAAGGCCCATAATTGTAGGAGTTAGATAGAGGAGTATATATTGTGGTAGCTACACCTGGTCGTTTGAATGATATACTAGAGACAAAGAGAATTAGCTTGAATAAGGTCTCCTGTTTGGTGCTTGATGAGGCAGATCGAATGCTGGACATGGGTTTGAGCCACAAATTAGAAAAATTGTGGAGGTACCCACTCGTCGCCAAACACTGATGTATACTGCAACATGGCCTTAAGAGGTCCGAAAGATTGCAACTGATCTATTGTCAAATGCTTTCCAGGCGAAGTTAATTTTGGTAACACAGATGAACTTGTTGCAAACAAGTCTATCGCTCTGGTAAATGCCAATTTTTTTTTTTTCTTATTAAAGCAATTTAAACAGGTAACTTGCTATTGCCATTTAATTACTAGTTTCCATTGTGTGCTTATTTGTTTTCCAACAATGCTTAATTCTCTTTACTAAGGAGCTTTAGACCCTACTTTTTCCCTGGAACAAAAATTTTTTAAGGTCAAAGAAGAAGTTGTTAGCCGCATTCTATCATTGGTTGGCTGGTATAACAAACAATTTTTGTAAATTGATTTGATTGCTTTTAACGCTATGCAAGGATTTGGAGGCTTTAGCTACAAAATGTGAACTTAGGGAGGAAGAGAAAGGTTCCTGTATAGTGGTATATTGCTATAGGTATATATTCTCCAAAGTATAAAAGGTTAATGGCTTTTTTTTTCCTCTTTGGATTGCAATTCTGAGCATTTTGTCAACATTTGAACTTTGTTTTTCTCCCTCTTGGAAGCAGATTAAAAAAACCATAATTGTGGCTTTCGATGACTAGATGTGTAATGAGAATAGTCAAGAAGAAAAAAGGTACTTTACCAATTAGCTCTGCATATTCACCTATCATTTATATTCATTGCAGAAATTATAACTTAAGAATTTTAATAATACTGGCAAATGATATCTTGTCTTCTAAGTGTATGGGTGTCTGGATACTTTTGGTAAGTTCGTTACTCCATAATTAGCTATGAACGTTGATTGTGATTTATGTTTGCTTAAATTATTAGGTGGAAAGTATTTTTGAGAAATTGTATTCTTTGTGTTTTTTGGTAGATAGCTCCCTAGTGTTAGTAGTTTTGATATAATATTTTATTTAAATTGACTTGTTGATGTACTGCTCGATGCATATGCTTTAATGTGTTGCAGGGTCAAAAGATTATGTAGACATCCATGTATGAATACCGAGAAACGGTAGAAAAAGGCTTACAACAAACACTGCAATATTTCAAGGACGGAAGAAAGATATATTTAGGCTATTTAAAGATTTCAATTAGTGATTCAGAATTTGTTCCACTACAACTAGTCACGAATGAATTCTAAGTTGCAATTATAATTGTTGTAATAGAAACTAATTAATATGAGATAGATATTGTATATATGCTATAATATTTATATGAAATATAAAAATTTCGGTATAATTTTGTTGTACTTCTTAATTTTTTTAGGCAATACATATTAGTATACTAGAAATCATTGTCAGTGAATGAAATCTTTTATTTTAGTATTTTTAATATTTTTTTAAAAATAATATGGACAAGATAATTCGTCCCCAAATTAGAAAACGTGGACTGGAAACAGCGTCGCCAAAATGTTAGACGACAAATGTATGAAAATCTGGACAAAGAAAAGCGTCACCAATCACTAAGGAGAATGATCCCATCGTAAGGGGTACTCT
Organism: Chenopodium suecicum; assembly: GCA_001687025.1. NCBI lineage: Eukaryota > Viridiplantae > Streptophyta > Magnoliopsida > Caryophyllales > Amaranthaceae > Chenopodium > Chenopodium suecicum. The sequence continues at coordinate 32,158 of MATQ01001178.1, read as the reverse complement.
CCTTAAATGCCCTTGGCCACTTAAAAGCCTAGGAATTTACACTTGTTAAGGTGTAGTAGGATTTGAATTAGGATTGATTCTATCATTACGCTTTTTTGTAAGAAACAAGTACGAGTCGCCAATGAGTTTTAGGAAAAACTCATAAACCTCGTTCATGCCTTTCTTCCATGTGGAGTTCATGGAATAATTAGCACAAATCATAAGTTTACCCATGCCCAAATTGGCCTATAAACTAGAAATGAGTTCGGGAGCGAAGGTACTAAAATGACGTTCCTTTTACAGGGGAATCGTTATCCTAGCCCTAGTGCGGCCTCTACTAGCTCTTCCTTTTTTACAATTTCATCACCAAACAATATATGCAACGTTATACCTAAAACTATGTTAGTTGATTTTATTTACAAGCATTAATTCACGTAGGAATTACATCGTAATGTCGTTATTCTTATTTAATCAAATTCGTGAAAAGGATAAGAAAATAAACAAGATTCGCCTTGACATAAGTGATCAACCAACAATTATTTAATTCAATTCTGATCTTTATTTAATGTAAGATACTATGTGGAATTGATTAATTAATTATTTTAAAGGTGATTAAACAATACTAATTAATTAATTAAAGTTCTTTTAATCAAGAAAATGAATGTGATTTAACTAAGTGCTCGGGAATTTACCACTTCTATTTGCTAGATCTGCGTTTAGAACACTTATGGACTCCTTCTTGTTGGGGAACATCAACCGTAGTAACAAAGTATCGAAAGGGTGAGTGTTTAGGATAAGAGGGGCTAGGTTGCACAAGTTCACAAGTATTCCGCCAGAGTTTTAGGTTATTTTCTGTCTTTTTAAGCCTCGATCTAAGCTCGTATTTATAGGGAATGATTAGGTTTAGGGTGTCGAGCATTCTGCAGCAGCAGGTGTCGCGAGCAATGGAAAGAGTCTCACGCGGCATCCCAGCTCAAGTGATTGGGTTGCGCTGCTAGGTGTAGCGCAACTAATTGTCTTCCGCGCGGCTTTATGGTGAGATTCGATTTTATATTTTCCGTATAATTCTGAATCTTCCGCAGCGCAACTCTGGAGGTTGCGTTGGGTGTCATGCGCAACTGAATTAGTTGCGCGCGACTCTTTGAGATGCGCGCGGCTTTTTATGCGGCAACACTAAGATTTAACCTAGGCTCTCTTAAATCCGTTATTATTAGGTTTTAAGCACGGGCATAAGCCTAATTATGATTAGGTTTAGTTAATTGGACCTTTGTTTTGGCCTTTAATTTGGGCTAGTCTTTTGTGTTTTGTGGCTTAACCAGTTATTCATAAGCATTCTTCACTTTGATCCAACACGAAGATGGTTTTATTTATCATCATTGCACTTCCTGTCGGGACATGAGGCCAAAAGTCGATGTCTACAGTTAGCCCCCACTTTGATTGAGTCTAGAATAGACGATGATCAAAGTAGTTAAGGAAATAAATCCGAGACTCATTCTGCGAAGTTCTCTAAGGATAGAGAATCTTTTAATAATGTTTAAGTATGTCGAAACAATCCTTGGTTCACTACGTGTTTGAAACAAGTAGCTATTAAGGCTAGAAAAAGTTTTCCCTAGTCTTAACGCGCTAAAGAATCTAGATTGATCCTTTGCAATTGTAGAATGCTTTTACCAGTGAAGGTGTTCTGGGTGATGTCAAGTCATGAGAAGAGATCGGTTTTAAAAGGATATATAAAAGGGGAAAATTTCCTCTCAATTGTGTCATCGTTAGTCTAAAGCCCCTTGGTATGTCATTGAAACTTTAGCCTGACATTAACAAATTAAAAGATGAAAAAGGGTTTTCAGTATTAGAGCCGAAATGGTCCGGTATTCAAGCCGGGTCTTGTATTCGAGTCGGACGTCCACAAGATAAAAATACATGTCTCAGGACTGGAGGCATATATCCAAATTCAGTGAGAGGGAAGAAAGTCAACAACTCTCTCAGCAGTTTTGTCCACAAGATGAGTACACGTGTCTTAGGACTGGGGGGACGTGACTACATAGGCGTGACATCGTCTCGTCGCTTCTTTATACAGGGGATGATTTCGACACCCTAACTGTACGGTAAGTTAGTAAGTGCACTAACTACCGTTTTTTCTCCCATTCAAGAAGTGCCTGTTCCTGAAGGTTCGACGCGCCTGTCGACTCGTCAGCTAACGCCTACAGTAATTCTCTACCTTTTAGTCCCGAGAGGTAGATCTCGCAAATCATGGGCTAAGTGAAATTTTACGCAACACCGACGCCGTACAATTTTGCGTCGTACGATAAGCCATTTGCATTTTTGCGCTGCATGAAAAAGCCTTTCCTTTTTGCTTCGGACGTGAAAAAAGAAGAAAACCCGGACATTTGTAACGTCAGTACATAAAATGACAAACCTGTCTATGGGTGCTTTTACGTATAGCACCACCACGGAACGTTTTAAGGCACTCTTACAAAAAACGTTCAAAACGTATGCTTGTGGAAGGCACAGAGCACGGTGTGCATGCAAGAATAATGCAAAAAGCTAACAAAGAAGGAAACAAACTACAATATTCAAAGCAATTTTAAAAAGATTTTGACAATTTGTGCGCCATTACGTCTAATAACGAACAAAAACTGTTGAAAAATGATCAAACGGATCAAAATAAAAATCCTGGTCTTTTAGTGACCAGTATCTGTGCGCAACTCAGAAGGTCGCGCTGGCCAGGCGCGCCCATTGTTCTGAGTTATGCTGGTATGTCATGCAAAACTGATTCTGTTGCGTGCGACATTTATGTCAAGAAAGTTAAAATCGCAAACGCGATTTTTTACTTCACTCTTTCGTTCTCATTCCTTCGCCATTTTCTACCCTTTCTCCCTCTAGGAAGCTCGGTTTTTTGCAATTTTTAAAGCTAAAGGAAGCAAATTTCGTCCTTAATTCATATTTGCCGTAGTCCAATGTAAGTTTTTTTGCTAGAATTTGCTCTTTTCCGGCTGAATTCGGACGATTTTCAAATCTTTAAACCCCAAATTTTGAATTGGGGGTTTTCGATTTGGTTCATTAGTCTTGAAATTGTTTTCTCTATGTTGTCATGCTATGTTTAAGGAGTATTTTGCAACAAATTTCATGAAAAATGGTTAAGTATTGAACCTTACATGAGCATTTCTTTGTTCAAGTTCGTTCTTGCTTTTTTTCTTCGAATTTTGCTTGATTTTATTGCCTTTTCTTGCTCATTTTGGTTATAATTGCTGATTATGAAGTAGATTATAGTGATGGAACCAATATTACTTTCATAATTTATTTTTTGTGAATTTTGAATTGTTGAAAAATGGCGCGAAATATACTCTTAGCTTACTCTTGGCATGTTCAAACTTCAATATTGTTTGGTAGACGATAACCATATTTATATTATTGTTATTCATCTAGAATTAGTTGATTCTTTGGGATTTTTGAAAATACAATCCCTTGAATACTTAGTTGAAACTGGTATAGGATGGCTTTTGTGGGTGTTAGAAGCCCCCATTTACTATGTTTAACTGCAGGTATCGTAGCCCCCAAGTATGGGTGGCGTTCGATTTTCGTGTTTTTCCCTATCGACAGCCGTTATGCTGCTGAAATGGGTCTAGAATACGTAATATTAGTTTAATTTAAGAAATAAAGTAAACTAATTAAAGAAACTTTATCCGTCATAGCATGGACTCGGCTCCGTTTGTCGATGCTGAAGAGATTCTCGGTGGTCCGGACGAGGCGGTTTGCCCTCGGAAGAGGGTGACCCGTCTTCGAGAGGAGGTTCGAGAGCGACGCGTTGCGGCCGATCGACGTCGCCAAGAGGATATGGTTTGGGAGGCTTCTCCCAACTGGGACCCTAGGGTCCTTAAGTGGGACCCAGACCATCACGTTTTGATCAGAGGGTGGTGCAGCATCGTGAGTTTTTCGCGCCATTGTTTCTTTCTCTCTTCCTTTGTTTCTCCTTTTTAATCCATAACCGTTTTTTTTATTCTTTTATTTAGAGCAAGCCTAGCATGCGTTTATACGGCTCTGGTGACCTGCGAGCCCGTTTTGAGAATTTGCCCGAGGTGGCAAAGGAGATTGTAGCACTTTTCGAGATTGACTCTCAGCTGGCGGCTCTTCCGGATTTATCGAGTTAGCCTGCATCGTCAGCTTTCCTCCGTGGATTGCTGGAGTATTGGTGGGATTCCACCAACACTTTCCACTTTCCATGGGGAGAGATGACGGTTACCCCTTTCGATTTCTCTATGATTACGGGATTACGGGTCTTGCGTCGGCCCTTCACGTGTACGTGTAGTCTTCTCCTTACTCGGTTCTTGCCAACGCGTTGTCGGTTTACGAGCTTGATCGGCAGTGTACACCTGAGGAGCTAGATCAGATATACATTGCTCACGTTCTTTCCGTCACCATCTTGAGTGATCGGGGAGAGCGTTTTGCCATTGGGTTACTTATTTGCCTCAGCGATTTGGGGCAAGTAGGTGACCTGAGTTGGGTGGAGGTTTCGTATGCCCGTATGCTTGAAGCTATGGGCAAGGCTACTCGGGTGATGGATTCCGCGGCAACTACCGAGGTGCCTCGGATCTCACTTACGTGGCATGGTTGTATCCTTGAGGTACGTGTTTTAAGCTTCTTTTGGTTATTACTTTTGCCTTTTCCTTTAGGCTTATCTTTTCATGGTTTCAGGCTTAGGAATACTCGTACCTGCCTTTATTAGCCTCCAGGGTGCTAAGGGCTGCTCGTTTTCCTATCGGCCATCGATTGGTCGCGATTAAGAAGAGACGAGCCACTTTTACCGGCGACTTTCGCCAGAGGATCCTTTCAGCGACTCGTGCGCCGGTGAGTATTCCAACTACATGTGCATTCTTTGATTTCATTAATTTTCTTACGATTTTTCATGTGGTTGTGTTTTATAGATCGATCTCCGTCCTTGGAGTTGATCGTCGGAGTCCCTGAAGCTATCAGGTCTGGCATGGTTTGTTGCCGTTTCCGGGCCCTCTATCCGGGACTCTCGGTGCTCCAGAGGACAGACGCTTGGTTTTTAGGCGATCGTGTTCTCTGCCAGCTTTCGTTCGAGGAGCCTTTGGTTCCTGCGGATCCCCTGATCCGGATGCTGCGTCCGGACTTGCTGTCTACCGAGGATTGAGATCAGGCGATTGTTGGTTATCCAGCGGAACAGCTGGTGCTGCCGGAAGCTTCTTATCCGGCTTTTATAACATCCATGCTGACTCCTTTTTCGACTTTGTTCCTGTTAGTACTCTAACTCTCTTTCTCTGTTCCTTATTTTTATTTTTATTTTTCGGAACTTTGACCCTTTTATCGTTTTTTTGTCATATATGTTTTAGCGGGTCGAGTTAGGTGGTTGGGTGCCTCTTACAACGGACATCGCGTGTACCGATGCTGTCAGATCGGTAATTCGTGTGACCCTTCCAGCAGCGGAGGATAACGAGGGGATACTATTTGTACCTGAGACGGTTGAGTCGGTTTGTCTTTTGTGTATATGTACTTAAACATTTCTATTTATATTTTGTTTCATATACATTTGTTTACTAACTGTCCTTGTATTCTTGGAATAGGTTCCGCGGGAAACCGTGAACGGCATGGTGAGGACTTTACGTGCTTTCCGAGCTGCTTATCGGAGAGCCCTCGTGACTTTTTCATGCCGTGATTATCGGATGATCGCGGTAATTTTTATTTCTTTTCTTTTCAATGAAGTTATTACATTTCATGTATTAATCTTCGTTTTAGATTTTGCAGGATGTGCAGCAACCGTCTAGTAGTCGCCGAGCACCCTGATTCCTCTTGTACACATTTTGTTATTTTTCAGGAAACCGATGTATATACATATATATATATATATTGCATTTTTTTTACATATGACACATTTGTATATATGTCGTATTTATTATATTTATTATTTTTTTGTTTTCATGTGTATATTATTAAAAGTAAAAAAATTTCCGAGGGAGGGAAAGGGTTCCCGACTTATCCCCCTAAAAAAAACCAAACTCGAAAAAGAAGGCGAAAACAAAAAAGAAGAAAAAAGAGAAAAAAAAAAGAAAATAAGAAAATAATAATAAAAAAAAAAAGAAAATAAGGAAGTAGGAAAAATAATAAAGAAAATAAAAAGAAAAATAAAGTAGGAAAAAAAAAAGAAAATAAGAAAATAAAAAGAAAACAAGAAAATAAGAAAAAAATATAAAGAAAATAAAAAGAAAATAAGAAAGTAGGCAAGAAAAGGGACTCAAAGTGTTATAAGGCAAGCGTATGACTCATCTTAAGATTTCGTGAAGATTCCTTCATTATATGAGCCAAAATACGGAAATAAACCCAACTCACATGCCGCGTCAGGGGAGATGCGCGCAACTGCGTGAGTTGCACGCGGCTGTCGCGCGCATGTGAATTAGTTATGAGTTGCGCGCGCCACCTGTTGGTGAACTTTCCTTTAAGCCAAATTTGCCGAAAATTTGCCCATCTTGGGTCTATTTAAACGTGGTTTTGTGTAGGCTTTTGATCATCTCGCATTCATTCGCTTAGTAATATAAGAAGCTAAAAAGAATTAATCTCTCTAAATTCTCATTCTCTCTTTTTTTTTTTTAACAATGGTGAAGACCTTTGAACAACGTTTGAAGCAATGGGTCACTTCCCTTTCAACCGAGGAAAAACTAGCTTTCAAAGTTTACCACTTAGACCCTCTATTGTATTATATGCAACTAGTGGTTAACTTTGATTTTCTTCATGCCACAGTCAACCATTGGGACTCTAACCACCATCTTTTCTTGTTCAAAGGGGACGAAATTGTCTCCCTTCTCGGCGAGTTTGAGGCCTTGCTAGGTTTCCCTACAAATACTCTTCCTGTGACTTATTTGCTTACCTTGTCGGATCCCAAACCTATATTCCAAAGATTTTTTGGCTTGTCCGACTTTGATATGACCAACATTGGAACTGAAGAAGGCATGAACTTGATTCAATTTATTGAATATTTTGTCGCCCCTCGTGACAACATGACTAAACAATGCTTTAATTTTCGTGCTTTATGTTATTTTCTTGTTGTTAATTGTTTACTTAGGACAGGCAAATAATACGGAGATTATTCATGGTGTCCATAGTAGATCAAATAGAGGGATGTCATTCACCCGCTCCTTTGGTTTTGGCAGAAACCGTTCTGTGCTTGAATCGCCTTAGAGGAGATCCTAACGAAAACGGTGTCACACGAAGTCCACTCCTATTACACGTACGTTTTTTTTCCAGCGTTTATTAGCGCAAGTCACGAAGTTGAGCTAGCATGACCAGCGCAATCTTCTTCGATGCGCGCGGAGGGTGTGCGCAATTGGTTTAGTTGCACACGCAATTGGTTTAGTTGCGCACGCCACCTGCTTGTGTAAAAAAATCGCAAACTTATTTTTTTTTCTTTCTTTTTTTTTTCAGATTTGGCTCATGGAGCACTTGCGAATTGTTTATTAGCCACAAAACCTTGAGGGTAATGGAGTAACGACATTCCCTGGACGTCGAAATCCTTTATAAGCATAAGAATAAAGAGGAATGGATGCCGTTTTTCTGTCATGGGGTTCCTAACATACGTTTTGTGATTCCTTGGAGGAACATAAATAGTATGATTGGGAATAGCCTCAATTTCCCTTACATTAGGATTTTAGGCCTATCTAGTACTACTTATATTTTTCCTTGTAGGGTAATGAGACAGTACGGGATGAGACAATTTATTCCCCGCAAGATTGTGATGCCCCTAAAGATGTGATCTTTAAACCCGAAAGAATTCCTCGTTGGATGGAATATTGGTCAAGTCTTCCTAGGTGGGTAATACAAAATCCTACCGCGAGTATTACATTATCTTCCTTGTACAAGGCTTGGATGAATGCGGCTGATAAGGGTGAATTAAACAAGGCTCGATCTCAACTTCAAGCCGCAACCGCTCGCAATCCACCTAAGCCTTTGATGCATTCAACCAGTACTACTCCTCCTAGTGGCCAAAACAAAGGAGTGAGAAGAAAATTAGACTTCTCATCCCCTAAGGCTCGTTCAACGGAAACAAAAAGGAAAGCTCCCTCCAAACCCGCGCAACAAGGTGTGAAAATCAAAGAACCTTCACCAAATACTCGCAAGAAAGCTCCAATAGTCAAAGGGAAAGGAAAACAGGTTGCAAAGGCCCCAATCCCTAAATTAAAGAACAATGTTTGGGTGAAGAAGAAGAGTGTGGGGGAAAGTTCCAAGGTTTCTGAAAATACTGCTATGCAAACTACTCCTCCATCATCTGTGACAATCGAGGACATAGTAAAACCATAGAGTGTTACACAATTTTATCATTAGTTTATTTTTCCAAATAAAGTGTAATCACTACTATGTTTTTTTTTTTGTTTAATATCTAGTTCAACAATGTCTTTCTTTTGAAATTTGAATGAAATAAAATGAGCTTTATATTTTTATATTTTGATATGACTGAATCATAAAGATTGTCTACGTATTCGCATTACGAAATCAGGTCTTTGCATAGTTCTAATGTTTTTTTTCTTTTTTATTTTTCTTTAATTAAATGAAAAATTAATCAAACCTTGTTTAAAAATAATTAAATGAAATTTTAATTTTTTTTTTCAGACCATATGTTATATTTAAAAAACACCCTTTTTTTGTAACAAGTAGAAATCGCAAAACGTAAAAATTCAGGTTCGCAGTTCATCATCAAGTGGCGCGCGCAACGTCTGTAGTTGCGCGAGCCTGCCGCATGCAATTAAATATATTGTGCGTGACATCCGCGCGCAACTCTTGCAGTTGCGCGCGACACTTGTGCTTTGAATTTCTCGAAAAAATTGTTTTTAAAATTCTGTATTATTACCCCCCCAAGTGTGAAGATTTTTTTCGTGATGTTCGAAAAAATTTGAACACTTAGAACTGTTTATTATTTCTAAATTGCCCCCCCCCAAGTGTTATGCATTTTAGCGAATGCATAACACTTAGAATCTTTCAATTGAATGCTAATTAAAATTGGTTCTATGAGTGAACGAGTTTATCCGGATTTCATATGTAATATTTCTTAAGGCGACCAATGTTTATGAATTGGCGAATTTTATCACCTCCAATATCCATTAATCTGACGGCTCCTCCCGATAGGATTTCAATTACGCGGTAGGGACCTATCCAATTAGGTTTGAATTTCCCTCTTGGATCGGTTGGTGGACCCCTAACCTCTTTTACTACAAAGTCACCTTCTTTTATATTTCTAGGTTTAACTCTTTTATTGAAATGACGCACAATGCGCCTTTGGTAGAATTGTAAATGATGCAAAGCTCTTAATCGTCGTTCATCCAGGAATAAAAGCTCTTCATACCTCACTCTTACCCATTCAGCTTCTGGTAACTTACTTTCAAGTATGATGCGTAGGGATGGTATTTCTAGTTTGATTGGTTGAACTGTGTCCATTCCAAAAACTAAGGAGTATGGAGTTACTCCTATTGATGTTCGTATAGCTGTTCTATAACCCCATAATGCGAAGTGTAGTTTATTGGGCCAGACTTTATAATATTCTGCCATTTTCTTAATGATGATTGTTATATTTTTATTTGCCGAATCTACAGCTCCATTCATTTGAGGTCTGTATGGGGACGAATGATGATGTTTTACTTTATAACGAGTTAAGAGGGTCTCGACTTCAGCTTTGAATTGAGATCCCTGATCACTAATTAGTTCATGTCGAACTCCATATCTACAAAATATGTTTCGTTCAATAAACTTTGCGACATGTTTAGAAGTGATTTTCACGTAAGAAGCAGCCTCAATCCACTTAGTGAAGTAATCGATGGCTACTAATACGTACTCGTGCCCTCTTGTTCCTATTGGAGAGACTTTCCCAATTATGTCAATTCCCCAAGTTGAAAAAGGCCAAGGGGAAGTGAGATTCTATAGTTCGGATGGTGGAAGGTGTTGTAAATTAGCGAACATTTGGCACTCTGGACATTTTTTAACATATTGTATGCAATCATGTTCCATAGTTGACCAATAGTACCCTTGTCGTGAAATTATTTTTGAAAGCATTTTACCATTCATGTGAGGTCCACAAACACCTTTGTGAGTATTTTCCATAAGGCGTGTGGCTTTCGGTTGGCCTATACATAATAAACTTTGACCATTTGGTCTTTTTTTTGCATAATTGACCATTTACTAGACCATATTAGGCCGCAAGTGTTCGTAAGGCTCGTTGGTCTTTCGATGAAGTATTTTCGGGATATGTGCCATGAGTAATATATTGGAGGATATGATCATATCAAGGATTGTTTCCCTCGATGTCATTTATTTCCTCTATTGCGTTGCAATACGCTAGTTCTTCTCTTCTATCAACACATAATGAAATCATATTTAAGTAATCTGGAATGTTGATCATTGAGGCTAATTTTGCTAGCGCATCGGCAAATTGAATGTCATCCCTAGGGAGATATTTAAAATCAATATGTTCAAAATGCTTGATGAGTTGCTCTAGGTGTGCTTGGTATAATATCATTGTGGAGTTCTTTATTTTTCATTTTTAGTATATGATTTATAATCAAACTGGAGTCTCAATATACCTCTAATTTTTGCATACCCATGCTAGCTGCTGCTTCTAATCTAATAATGCACGCTTCACATTCTACGACATTATTAGTAACCTTAAAGTCTAGTTTAACATAAATTGGAGTATGTGCTCCCTCTAGACTTATGAGTAACACTCCTAAGCCATATCCTTTTTGATTGGACGCACCGTCAAAGTACATTACCCATTTGTCATCTTGTGTCATGAGAATCTCTTCATCCGGTAGATGAGTAGTTTCTGCACGACTAGTTTAAATTGGATGTTGTGCCAAAAAGTCGGAAATTACTTTCCCTTTCATTGATTTTTCAGGAATATATTTTAACTCAAATTCGGCCAACATCACCAACCCTTAGATATCCTTCCTTGTATGGGTGGTTGTTCAAACAAATACTTTATCGGATTTTGTTGAGAAATCACTTGAGTAGTGTGTGGTAACATATAATGTCTTAATTTTTTGGTTGCCCACACTAATGCTAGGCTTATCTTTTCCAAGGTGCTATATTTTGTTTCATATTGGATGAATTTTTTACTTATGTAATATATTGCATGCTCGACTTTCTTTACCTCTTTTGCTAACATGGCACTTGTGGCTGTGTCTGTAATTGTGATGTATTGCCTAAGAGGTAGTTTGGGTACTGGTGGTGCTAAAATTGTTGGATTTTTGAGATAATCTTTTATTTTCTCAAAGGCCTTTTGGCATTGATTGTCCCATTCATGTTTCTCCTCTTTTTTCAATTTTTTAATTATTGGCTCACAAGTCATAGTCAATTTGTTAATAAATCGACTAATGTATTGTAGTGTGCCAAGGAATACCCTAATTTATTTTTCTGTTTGAGGGGGAGGCATGTCAACAATTGCCTTTATTTTAGAGGGATCGATCTCGATGCCACGTGTTCTTACTACGTATCCGAGTAACTTACCAGAAGTTACTCCGAAGGCGCATTTTTGTTGATTCAATTGCATTTTGTATTCTTTTATGCGAGTGAAAAATTTGCGTAAAGCTTTTATATGTCCCATTCTGTCTTTGTACTTTACGATCATATCATCCACATACACTTCTATTTATTTATGCATCATATCATGAAAGAGAGTCGTAGTCGTTCTTTGGTATGTAGCTCCTGCATTTTTTAAACCGAATGGCATGACTGTGTAGCAATATGTCCCCAAGGGGTAATAAAGCATGTCTTTTATTCGTCTTATTTTGCCATTAAAATTTGGTTGTAACCTGCGTATCCATCCATAAAGGATAACATCGCATGTTCAGCCATGTTATCTACCAATATATCAATATGTGGTAAAGGAAAATCGTCTTTAGGGCTAGCTTTATTAATTAAGATCCCTAAAGTCGACACACATGCGAACTCGTCCATCCTTTTTAGGGATTGGGACGATGTTCGCTACCCATTTTGGGTAGTTATATACGCGAATAAAACTGGCGTNGTTTTTGTACTTCTTCTTTTATTTTTAATGAAACCTGATGCAACATTGGGTTTCATTCGTTGAAGTTTTTGTTTTACTGGTTTAGAGGTAGGTTTCAAGGGAATGGTATGTTATGCAATTTCCCTATCTATTCCAGGCATGTCCTTGTATGACCAAGCAAACACGTATTCGAATTCTTTAAGCGTGAGGGTCGATCGCTCTTCCGGATTTAGAGTTAAGCCAATTTTGACTTCTCTTTTATTTTCGTTAGTTTCTATATTAACTATTTTAGTTTCTTCAACGATAAGGTTCTTTTGTTCTCGTTCATTCATTAGTTCAACCAATTTATTAATGTTATCATCTTCATTAGATTGATTGTTATAGCATTCGAAAGATTCAAGAGAAGACATATACTCGGAAATAGAGCTCATATTATTAAAATCAAAAGAAAGTACATCAAAAGAAAAATCCTTTTTGGGATCTTCGTCCTTAGAACTAGAAAATAAAGACTCAATAATGGCCACAAGGCCTAAATTTTCAGCTTCCCTAGAGTCTATAATAGATTCATCGTCCGATTCTTCAAACATCTTCCTTTCGCCTGTGACGATTTCCAGTTTATCACCTTTGTGATTGGTACATTTGAAAGATTTCCTCCATCCATGCTCAAAAGTTTCGTTTGAAGGGGTGATCAACAAGGTTGGGTCAAAATCTTCATCTTGAATGGCGTTTTGATTGGTGATTGTATCGACATGATTTTGCTCTAGTCCAAATAGCAAGTTAAATGCTTGCCCATCATAGCATCCTGGAGTTAAGTGTTTTGATTTAATGATGCTAAGATCGTCATCCAAGAAGTAGCAATCATGAAATATTTCAAATCCAGGCTTCTTGATTCCTTCTAGAACTAAGGGTTCTGGAAAGTCGTAGCATGGGTAATCTTCTCCCTCCCTAATGAATAGCCCATTAAGGGTTTGTTGATAGGATGGGAGTAAAGTGATTATCCCTTTCTTGTTATTGTCTCTAAGTGCTTTGTTTTTTTCATCGTGAGACTCCAATTCTTCTTCAGTTGGTTTATATCCCAATCCAAAGGAGAAGTTTTTCTTTTGGATAGGAAGTAAGAGAGATTTCTTCATATTTATTCCCTAAGGCATCCCAGGAAAGTAACTACTCTTGAGTAAGATGTTGTTTACTATCCCAGTGGAATATGGATCAAGCTTGAATGGTTCTTCAAAGTCTTCTTCCATTTTAATTGTGAAGATTGGCTCCACGGCGAATCCCCACATGTCCTCTTAATCATTATCATGGTTTATTTCTAAGAGTGATTGATCATTTATTGCAATTTTGAGTCGAGAAGCATGTATAGTCATAGGTAGCCCTTGATAGTTTAACCTAATCATTTGATGAAGTGAGTATGGTATTGCACCAAGCTCATGTATCCAAGGATGTCCAAGTAAAAGGTTGAATGTAGGTTTTATGTCAATAACATGGAATTCAATAATCTTTTGAATTGGGCCTGTGGTAATTGGTAGCTTAACAGTTCCACACACCGATCTTCTCGAATCGTCATAGGCCCTAATGCTTTGTTTTGTTGATTGGAAATCTTTTTCTTGATTTAGGCCTAAGTATTTTTCCGTTCGTAATGGGCATACGTTTGGAGCTGACCTATTGTCTACCAAAGTTAGAGGGATATTGTATCCCTTGCATCCCAGAGTTAAGTATAATGCATTGTTCTGGGTAGTTTCTTTTGAAGGCAAATCATTATTAGTGAAAATGATTGACTTATCGGATTTCTCGCTAGTAAGCAAGCTAACAAGATCCTGAGGGGTTGTGTCTGTGCTTACAGTCAAAGCCGTTAGAGAGTTCATGAGAGAATTCCTATGTTATTTAGAAGTAATTTGGAGTTCCCAAATGCTAACATTCGCCTTTGATTGGCGAAGTTGTTTGACCAATGGATCTTTCACCTCAAATGAAGGTGGTATTTGATTTTGTTCTTGACCTTGAGTTTGATTTTGTTTGGTCGAAGATCCATTTGGTGATGGTGCTTGGTAGACTCGCCCAGAACGAGTTAAATGATCTATCTCGTTTGGTTAGTTGTAGGACTCACAAACAAAATTTCTTCTAGAGGCTTTGTATTTGCCTCTATTTCAAGATGTTCCATGAGTTGTGCTTGATTCCATTGTTCATCCAAGAAGAGATTCGACAAATCTTGTGACTTCCCCAAGAATAGATCCCAATAAAGCACTCCATTTGTTTCATTTTGCAAAACATATGGAGGTGGGACGCCGGCATACTTAGAGACATAAAAGTCTTGAAATTCGTCGTCCCATAGTCCACATACTTCATGTTTTTGCCCCTATGAGTATTGTGGATAGAGGTTCTCCTATAGGTGTGATATAGTCCAAAGGATTGAACATATCTCTTCCCATATGGTCCTCTTCGATCTGAAACACCCCTAAGGGGTTTACATTATTATTAGCTTTAGGCGTGGGAATTCTCCCATCGTCTATTAAATCTTGTATTTTGTGCTTTATTAAAACATAGTAACTTTCAATATCATGTCCAATGCCTCTATGATAAGCACAATAAGCACTACCATTCCATTGAGGAAATCTTCTTTCTGGTGGAGTGGGTGGTGTTGGCCTTTTTGGCTAAGTAAGCCTTTTTCATTTAATTTTTCTAACAATTATTTAAAGCTTATAGGAAATGGAGTAAATTTTCTTTCTTTTGTCCATCTTTTTCTAGGATCATCATATCGATTTGTTATTGTATTGCGTGGAAGTCGCAAATACTTCAATAAAGGATGATGATGATGATAAGGTTTGTTTGCTTTTTCTTTAGCAAGATTTTCTTCAATCCTAGTAGCCATAGAATAGACCTTTTGAAAAGTGTCTAGACCAAGGTAACGTAGATGTTTGTTGTACTTTTCAGGACAGTTTTCAATGAATTTTTGTACTAACTCGAGTTCAGGAGGCCTTTGGGGAAGGTGGGCCGCCTTTTCTCGCCATCTCCCATAGAAAGCAAGGAAACCTTCATCATCGCCTTGCTTAAGCATCTCAAGTTCACGTAAAGTTGACTTGAACTCTACGTTACTCTCATATTGTGTAATGAAAGCCGAAACTACATCTTCCCATGTTGCTTTGAATTTTGGATCTAACCATAATACCACTCTCTCGCGGTTGGGTCTAGGGATAAAGGGAAAGTCAAAGCATAAAGCTTAGGATAAACTCCCTTTAGTGCCATACTGCCAGTAAAACACATTAAATGATTTTGTGGATTATTGGTCACCTTAAATATTGGCAAGTCCGTAGCTACGAACTTTTCCGGTAAAGTAAGTCTTGGAGGAGGAGGAAACTTATCTGCGTCAAAGTACTTGTTCCCCATTTTAGAACGAAGAATTAGCTTCTCCAACGACTTTTCTTTGATGGATAATTGTTCCATCTTTTCTTGCAAGGCTAAAGCTTTAGCATTTTTCTTTTCAATTTTTTCATTTTCTTAATTCTTCTCTCCTCGGCCTCTAGAGCCTTTTCTTCTCTCAAACGAAGAATCTCTTGTTGAAGTTCTTTGATGGTTGGCGTTGTTGTTGGACTAGGATTAGTTGTCGAATAAAAGTGGTTTGAAAGGGGTTGATCTTTGGGTGGTAAACGTAGAATGCGAGTGCCCGGGGGTCCTCTTTCCCAAGCTTTAAAACCGGCCCTAAAGGAGTACGAAAGGATAAGTAAATTGATACGCTCGTTTAAAAAGAAACAAAAAAGAAAAAGACGGAAAATATATTCAAACGGATAACATCGCCCTTAACAATTCTTCAATGAAGATATTGTTCGGACGAGCCAATTTGTGTTTTGAGAAATCAAAATTGACTCATCCAGTGGGCACGCGCAAGTGACTCAGTTGCGCGCGGCTGTCACGTGCAACAAAATCACTTGTGTTGGGAGGGGTTGCGCAACTTATTGAGTTGCTTGCGCCACCTCGTAGAATTTTTTTAATACGAGCGTTTTTTTTTTATCGTTATTTTTTTTATTCGATTTTTTTTTTTACTTTTTTTTCTTATGCTATCCTTTTAATAGCTAAATCACGAAGAGACAACTTTGTAATTGGGAACCTAGACCAAACTAAAAAGAGAAAAAAGAAGACTTTCCTAACACGTTGCGCATAGTCACATAATCACATAAGCATGCTATAAGTCAAGATTCACGCAATACCGTTCTAAAGTCAAAAGGGCTTAGGTGTCCAAAGGTACCATATCTTAAGAAACTTTGCTCAAATCAATCACTCAAAATTTTGATGGTGATATGGGTGGGATGATTGTTATTGATTTCGGGATAGAAGCCTAGTGTTGGTAAGCCCTAGTCAATGAGCCAATCCCCAATGGTTTAAGTGTGCTATGCTTATGCATGATGCAGTGTTGCTTGTTTGGTTTTTACTCTTGTGCAAAACGAAGATATTATGCGTTCAAGTCTCGCTCTCTAACTAGAGATTATCCAAGTTAATTCTCGTTACAACCCATAGGAAACCTAGTGTTGGAAACCTTGGACCATGACTACGAATTAATCATGTAACCTCTAAGTCCCCAGTGGAGTTGCCACTGTAAGGTGGGTGATCCCATCGTAAGGGGTACTCTCCTTAAATGCCCTTGGCCACTTAAAAGCCTAGGACTTTACACTTTTTAGGGTGTAGTAGGATTTGAATTCCTGACTTTTTGGGGGACCTTGAATTAGAATTGATTCTATTATTATGCTTTTTTGTAAAAAACAAGTAGGAGTCGCCAATGAGTTTTAGGAAAAACTCATAAACCTCGTTCATGCCTTTCTTCCATGTGGAGTTCATGGAATAATTAGCACAAATCATAAGTTTACCCATGCTCAAATTGGTCTATAAACCAGAAATGAGTTCTGGATTGAGGGTACTAAAATAACGTTCCTTTTAGAGGGGAATCGTTATCCTAGCCTTAGTGCGGCCTCTACTAGCTCTTCATTTTTTACAATTTCATCACCAAACAATATATGCAATGTGATACCTAAAACTATGTTAGTAGATTTTATTTACAAGCATTAATTCACGTAGAAATTACATCGTAATGTCGTTATTCTTATTTAATCACATTCGTGAAAAGGATAAGAAAATAAACAAGATTCTCCTTCCCTTAAGTGATCAACCAACAATTATTTAATTCAATTCTTATCTTTATTTAACGCAAGATACTATGTGGAATTGATTAATTAATTATTTTAAAGGTGATCAAACAACACTAATTAATTAATTAAAGTTCTTTTAAACAAGAAAATAAATGTGATTTAATTAAGTGCTTGGGAATTTACCACTTCTCTTTGCTAGATCTCCGTTTAGAACACTTATGGACTCCTTCTTGTTAGGGAACCTCCACCGTAGTAACAAAGGATCGAAAGGGGTGAGTGTTTAGGACAAGAGGGGCTAGGTTGCACAAGTTCACAAGTATTTCGCCAGAGTTTTAGGTTATTTTTAGTCTGTTTAAGCCACAGTCTAAGCTCGTATTTATAGGGAATGATTAGGTTTAGGGTTTCGAGCATTCTGCAGCAGCAGGTGTCGCGCGCAACAAAATGAGTTGCGCGCGGCATCCCAGCTCAAATGATTGGGTTGCGCTGCTAGGTGCAGCGCAACTAATTGTCTTATTCGTGGCTTTATGTTGAGACTCGATTTTATATTTTCTGTTTAATTCTGAATCTTCTGCAGCGCAACTCTGGAGGTTGCGCTGGGTGTTGCATGCAAATGAATTAGTTGGGCGCGACAGCCCAGCGCAACTCTTTTAGATGCGCGCGGCTTTTTCTGCGGCAGCACTAAGATTTAACCTAGGCGCTCTTAAATCCGTCATTATTGGACCTTTGTTTTGGCTTTTTCTTTAATTTGGGCTAGTTGAATCCGTCATTATGATGAGGTTTAGTTAATTGGACCTTTGTTTTGGCTTTTTCTTTAATTTGGGCTAGTCTTTTGTGCTTTGTGGCTTAATTACTTACCCATAAGAATTCTTCACTTTGATCCAACACGAAGATGGTTTTATTTATTGTCATTACACTTCCTGTCGGGATTGGAGGCCAAAAGTAGATGTCCACACAATCTTAAGATTCTTAACTACTAAAAGTGTCATCAAAGTTAAGAAAGTGCGCCAACTATTGCAAGTTGCGACGCTTCGTATAAAAATTTAGACACAACAAAGCGTCGAGATTCGCGACGCTTTTTAATGTCCAACAAAATTCGCGACTCACTTATTCTCGACGCTTCAGAAAAGCGTCGGAGAAATTTTGCGACGCTTTTTAGTGTCGAAAATAAGGCTAAAAAGCGTCTAAAAAGCATGCCTTTTGAAGTAGTGAATAATTAAAACCATAAACATAATTAACATAAACACAAGACTAAGTGAGTAATTATTACCTTTGTAGTGTGCTTCACTCTCTTAAAGGAGCTCTTACTTGAAAGCCTTCAAGTCTCGCTCACACGGAGACCTCCTTCAAGGTTCACTCGCAACGCGAGCACCGAACCGATCTAATGTATTGGAGTTAGCAAGGCTCGACCTTAACACCCGAGTAACTAGTGTTTAAAGGTTTTCACACTGTGATGTCTTTTTTAACACTTACACAAGTGAAGAATTCCCAACTCCTTAAGTTGGTATTTATAGAAGAAGGCTCACAAATTTCCCATCATCCTTCCATGTGGGAGATTTTGATTCTATTCATTTTATTTTAAATCAAAATAAAATAAATAAGCAAGCTACTTATAAATCAACAAGTGTCAAGCTCACATGAGAGTTTAGGTGAGGACAATTTGCAGAGGGGGGGGGGACCAAACTTGCTCCCCAAGCACTCCCCAAAAACCTCCAACTTACCCTTCACACCCCTTCTAGCTTTGCGCTACATGGCGCACACACACTTAGGAACCAAGCCTTACAAGTGTGGGTTGCAATGTTGTTGCCACACACTCGGCCAGCAGGCCTCGAACTTGGGTGCGGGCTGCTTGGCCGAGGCCCAGTTGCACGCAAGGCCAGCAGCCATGCTGTTGCTAGTTGCTGCGGGTTGCCGCGCCTAGCGGGCTGGCCCTTACGGTTGGCTGTTGTAGCATGGCTTGCTAGGAAATGCACGCACATGGCTACCCCTAGTCATGTGGGCATGGGTGCACTAGCACGTACCAGCCAGCATAGGCTCGGATTGGTGCGCATTCTTGCCATCATGCTAGTCCATAAGCCCCTAGGGGTATTTTTAGAAATTTGTTGATTTATTAGTGTTTCTCGTCTCGTCTTTTATTATTTTTTACTTGACTTCCGTCGCTCGGATTGGACCCTCCAAGCTCAAATTTCCGACGTCTAAATACTAATTATTTGGGCGACTCATTAATTCCTTCCGAATTAATTCGTCGCTTCGACTTGCTAGTTGTTGGGTGTGACCCGAAGGGTTTAGTCAAGATTAAGCTGTAATATTAATTATTCATTAATATTACTTATTCGGAAGCAGCCTTCACCCAGGCATTCCGATCACTTGACCTCACTGAATAATTAGCTTTCTAATAATTCCAAACCCCTTATCGGAATAACAAACTTGTTCGAAGGACACCATTCCTTTCAATCTCCCACTTGTCCTTCTAGACAAGTGCGCATTTAGTGTATATCCTTTTTCCTATATCACTTAATGTCTCTTCGAACTATAAGGCAAGATTTATTTTTCATCCTTATTACGTCCATAAGTGTTTCTTAAACTTTAGTCCGACTGTCAATAAACAGATGATTTCTAAAATCCATCTGAGCAAGGCCATGCATTTCACAATCTTGCTCTTTGAGAGGCCTTGTAATGTAACTTCTCTTACTAAAAGGACCTTCTTAGGGTTTGGTGAGTCCGACTAACCGCGGAAGGAAACTCAAACCAAGACAACAATCGCTATAAATAAAACCATAAAGCATAAAAAACTTAATGACAAGATTAGGATAGTAATTATACCTGTAACGAGTGCTTCGCCCGACCTCAAAGGACTCTTACTACGAAAGCAAGTCTCAAAAGTGCAACGACCTCCAACAGAAGTCCACCCACAACCCGACCACCGACAAGGGTCTAATACCTTGGAGTTAGCAAGGCCCGACCAAAACCCGAGTAATAAATGTGTTCAAAGGTTTTCACAATGGTGATGCCTTTTTCAACACTTGCTTAAGTGAACAATCCCAAGAAATGCCTTGGCTACTTATAAGGAAAGCTTCCTTGTGAATTCCAATCATCTTTCATTGTGGAACTTTATCACAAAAAGATCCCACATGGAAAGATTGATAAATTCAACCCTTAGTTAAATAAACAAAGGAACAAGTAACAAGTAACAAGTGTTACATGGTTGGGTGAAGACCACTTTCTCACTTGGTCTCCAACGCAACTCACATGCATTGTGAGCTAACCATGTACATGTCACCAACCTTGAGCCCTAAGTTGGGTTCGGTATGGCCACTTCCTTTAGGCCCGTGGCCATGACCCGTCACCCAGGTCCACAGCCCCCTTTGCCACATGTTGTTACCACCGTGGCACGCTGCCACATGGTGCATTGCCAACGTGGCACACTGCCAGTTTGTGGCTGCCAACATGGTTGCTGCCACTTGGCGGCTGCCAACGTGGCTGCTACATGGCGCTGCCACATGGATTGCCACATGGCGTGCTGCCATGTACTCCTATTTGGCGCGCTTCCCTAGCCTTTTGTGTGGCTAGGGTTTTACTTGTTACTTGAAGAAATTTCCCATCTCGCCAAGTCCTAAATTTTTGCTCGATATTTGAGATTTGGTTCCGACGCTCCAAGCTCGAATTTCCGACGTCTTAATATTAATTACTCGGTCGACTCATCAATTACTTTCGAATTAATTAGTCGCTTTGGCTCGTTATTTGCTTGGATGTGACCCGTAGGGGTCAGTCAAGATTAAGCTGTAATACTAATTATGCATGAATATTATGATCGGAAGCAGCCTCCACCCAGGCATTCCAATCACTTGACCTCACTGAATAATTGCTTTCTAATAATTCAAACCCCCTATTGGAATAATACACTTGTTCGAAGGACACCATTTCTTTTAATCTCCCACTTGTTCTTCTGGACAAGTGAGCTTTTAGTGTGTAGCCTTTTTCCTATGTTGTTTAATGCCTCTTCATGAACTATAAGGTAAGACTTATTTGTCATCCCTATTATGTCCAAAAGTGTTTCTCGAAATCCAAGTCCGACTGTTAATATACAGATGATTTCTAAAATCCATCTGAGCACGGCCATGCATTTTCACAGTCTCGCTCTTCGAGAGGTCTTGTAAATAATAAAGACATGTTCCTTATAATTAGTAGGGGGACATTTCTAGTCTTGTAATGTAATCTTCTCTTACTAAGAGGACCTAGCTGCCCGTTTTTCGTCGTTATAATCTCCATGTACAGCAGACGTTTGACTAACAATAAAGTGGACTAGTACTAAAACAAGAGAACTCAAAATACTCATGGTCGAGGAAAAAGGTTCCGATAGTAATAAGGAGAAATATACTTATAACGATTTTCAAATCTCTTAAAGGGTTCTCATAGGTCGATTAGTACAGTTCTAAACCAATACATGTGTAAATGATTTATGACGATCATGTCCATACAACAAAAGAAATGGTTACTAATCGTCCATAGCTTAAATGAATGACCTCGATTAGGGATAATTTTCGATTAAAATATTCAATGTTCACTTAATAGGTGTTTCTATCCAAGACAATGTCTTGATACCCTATTTTGAATATTCTCAAAATCGAATAAACTCAATTTTTAATTTTAAACCACAATTAAATAGTGAACGGAGTGATTTAAATTGCATGAAATTTTAAATTACTCCAAACCTGAATGGTTCATCTTATGATAAATGGTTTTTCCAAATGTTTTAAGAGTAACACTCTTTATACAACATTTATAGAAATCACACCCATATCTAATATGCTTGATTTTTTTCATGTATTTTTGAATTTTGTCGTTCATTTATTGCATAGGTTTAGTTATAATTACTTTGCTAATATTAGCATCTTCATTACTGATCACTTTCATAATAAGATGATAAAATTTGAGAGTGCAATGGATTATATGTGATTTAGGATTTATTGTCCAACCGATGGCTCCCACTCATTTTAAAGATTGAAATCTTCAACATGAAAACCTACAATCATTAAAGTTCAACAACGAACTTTTCATAGAACATCTTCTTTATTATTGCCATTAAGGCAACAATATTCTCAACATATATTTTAGTAGACTTCTTAAAGATGCTTTGCTAGGGTTTCACTCCAAACGACTCGCAATGATTTGGGATACCCTAATCACTTGTGATCATGGAAATTTACTTTAAAATCCCGCACATTAAACATGGATGCACATCCATGTTACCATTCTCAAGCCACGACTCATTGTTAGCTCGTGCTTATAAACGACTTCCTTGTAAAGGATCT
Organism: Chenopodium suecicum; assembly: GCA_001687025.1. NCBI lineage: Eukaryota > Viridiplantae > Streptophyta > Magnoliopsida > Caryophyllales > Amaranthaceae > Chenopodium > Chenopodium suecicum. The sequence continues at coordinate 9,746 of MATQ01001178.1, read as the reverse complement.
AATTAGTGTTAAGGTTTGTGCTTGCAACATAAATTCTCAAATTGTATTTGTTACCACAAGTCAAGAACTCATCCTGTTACTTATCCAAGTAATTTGGATGTTCTTGGCTATAATCTAACGATCTATTACATAGATTCAGGTTGATTTGTACTACATAAATACTTCACATGCTCTAAGAAAGTGAGTCGTGTGAAGATTCCATATCGTAGCGTATATTGATAAATTGTTTTCTATGTTTAAATTGATTCTCAATCTTTTCCACCTACATTTCTTTTAGATCATCCAATTTAACAGAGTCTTGATAAATTGTTTTCTATGTGATATGGTTAAAAGTCTATACTAGAGTGTTTCTTATTTTACTTAGCATTTAGCCTAACTCACCCTTAGTTCAAACATTTACTTAGTTTTATACATACGGGTCGAAAGTCTTTCAAAGACCTTCAATTCATGTTTAACACGGTAAATTCCTTTACACGTTCAAACATTTTATTAATTCTATACAATAGATCTTAATACCCAATATGTACAAAGTATCGTCTTTTTCTTTGTCCATTGTCGAAAATACTTTCAAATCTAAGCATTTAGTATTTGACAGTTATTTCACAATAGAGTTCGTAAAATTTTTGTTGGACCTTTATATAATTTTCTTTTGCTCCCACTAAACTTCTTATTTATAAGAATTTCTATGTTTCTCCATAAGCCTACCCTATTATTAATTTCATGAGAAAACACGTTCCAATTCGTGCATGTAATGCTTCCTTTAATACCATAATGGATTCCTTGATCTTGCTTTCAAATCTAGCATTTATTTTGATTTTCAAAATCCTTAGACTATTTTATAGTCACTTCCAAAATTCTATTTTAGGAAGGCGGTTTTGGTATCTATTTTCCCATATTTCATATATGCAATTTAGCTAGAACAATCATAAAAAGACTTGAGGATTCCGATTGGTGAGTAGGTTTTTATTAAAATCAACTCCGTGAATTTAATTATATCCTTTTCAACCAATCTAGCTATGTATGCATATGAATTTCCACATTTGATAGTTTTCTCCTTGAAAACTTATTTGCTATTTGATGGGTCTTTCACCCTTCATGCAAATCAATCAAGCTTTAACACATGATTTTCAACATGGAGTCTATTTCGGATCTTATGGCTTCTAACCATTATTTGGAATTTTGATTTGTTGTAGCTATCATACAAGTCATGATTCCTTTACTATCTAATATTAAATAGTATGCTTGTAAGTCTTAGGTTAATTTCTAATTTAATAGAAATTTATAGGATTCAATCCACGCCTCAGGTGAATTCTATACCTATACATGGGTTATTGCATCAAACACTAAGTTTCAAGGCTCTTCCAAAGCCCTTTGATTATCTTAATCTTACTCCAACTTTTCAAAAGTTTTTTGAGTAATGAATTATCTTTTAAGGCACTTGTAAATTCTTTTTGAGTATTATTGATTAAGTACTCTTATAAAGCCCTTTTAAGGTCTTTCGAGATTCTCTGTTCTATGTTGCTAAGCTCGATTGTCATCGAGTTCATTTTCCTCCCACTTGTCATTTTGGAAATGTGTTACTTTCCAGAAAGACACCACATAGAGCAAAAAACATTATGTTCTCATTTAGGTTGTGGAAGTAGTGCCCGTAGTCTCACTTGAAAGCTTACAAAGAGACATGTATATTGTCTTTGGGTAAAAGTTTGTTGTGAAACAAACAGTTAGCTCCCACTTGAGCTATCTTTGCCTTTAATGAGCAATTAAGCTCTCACTAAACCACCTAACTCTTGCTAAGACGGTGAGCTCCCATTGAGTCACTAAGCTCCCACTGTGGCTAAGAGTTTTAAACATATACTTGAAAAGACATTTAGAAGTTAATTCTATCCATAACTGAATATGGTGTTCTTTCTTAGCTCTGACATTTTGTTTAGTGTAACATTAGTCCTTTGTGCAAATCGTAAGAACTTTATAGGAAGGGATGTGATCCATCATTGTTCGAGTCATTTTTAAATGGCATTGAGGTCTCCGTGAAGACACACTATGTTCTTTGTGGATTTATTTATGAAATTTTCAATTTCATAACTTTGTGATGGTCACGCTTGGCTCAAGCAAACATCGCTTGATCTAATCTAGACGTTTTGATATCTTTCCTAGTGGATTATGTACTTCATTAAACTCTTGAACTATTCAAGATCAAGTTTGTTCACCTTTGATGAATATAGATATATTCTTTCAAATTCTTCGTGAAACGTTGAAGTAATTGAATCCTCTTTAGCTTTTGAAGTCAATTGTCTATACCAAGAACAATAGCTTTTTAATTTGTCGGTTTTTAACAAGACTTTCTTGTCTTAGAACAATTCTGAATCGATCAAATGTCAAGAGCCTGTATAGCCTTGAGTACGTTCTTGTTAATGTGACATTGCTAAAGATGTTCGAAACACAAATCATGCCTATGATTTGAACTTTTATGAGTTTTCATGTTAGGGAAATGTTTGTTTATAATCAAGCATTATTGACTCATGGTTTAGAAAAGCATGCCATTCAAATAAATTTGCAACTATCGCTCTTTACTTTGAATGTGAGTCTTCCGCGTGTTAACGGATTGTTTGCTAATTATGGAACACAATAACCATTTATTTGTTCCAGCCTTATCTTAAATGTCTTTAAACAAAGCATATGACCTTAAAAATGATGTAGCACCACTTGCTTCACTCTAAGCTTGTAAGTCCATAACTTAGCTTATCTTCAATAGTTTGAGGTCACTTCTAAAGTAGAACACTCAAGAAGTATCTGATACTTGTGAAGATAATAACTTGCTAAGTTAATTAGAATAACATGAAATCTTTAGCAGAAAGGGAATCTTATTCCTTTTCTTTGTTCCTCAATTCTTATAATTCTTATCATACTTTATCTCATAATATTTCAGAATCACTTCTTTAAGAGTCTTTGACTTTTATACTTTGTTAGGCATAATTAAGCATCTAATGCTCTGTATAAAAAGTTCCATCTTTTCCTTTAATTCTTACTTGAATTAATACATCAATGAGCTATACTCACCCGTGTATAAAGCGAAAAGATATGTTGGTTGTCAAGCATTGACAATTTTGAGTTTCCAACTCTATATTTCATGTTTATAAAAAAACTACTTAGTATTTTGAATACATGATGTCAAACCGTCCTTTCAAACTTATAAAAGTCATTTATGAGAATTGTATTTTTAGAATTGCCTTTCCTTTCTTTGAGAATCATTCTCAAAGATTTCCATTACCAATCATGGAAAACAATATAGTTTTATTTGGAATTCTATAAATATAAGTGCAAGTATAACCATTTATCAAGTAAATAATATAATAAGTTTGAAAATTAAAAGGTATTCATTCAAATTTTCAATCTTATTAAACGTCTTATCCACGCATTAAATTTTTCCCCATTTTGCGAGAATAATTTGATTCCAAGATCCAAAGAAACAAAGAGTGGTTAAGCATGCTTTGGCTTGTCTTAACACTTAATCTCCTAAGGTAAGCAACTCTTTGCTAATGGCTCCAAGCCACACTTGGTTGAATAAATCATCGCATCTAATGCTTTCTCAACAATTTATTCACTTTGCCACAACATGTTAGGACTCCATCACTCATATCGTTGAGTACAACCAAAACCAACTTATATGCGATGTCTTTCTTTGGCAAACCCATCCACATACCTTACGTATCCTAGGGAATAATAGTGATGCCTCGCTTTGGCGTAGCCCATCACTACTCTCAATAGGTCAATAAGTGTTGTTTTGAAATGGAAATTTCACTCAATATTTTAGGGACCTAGGGTTTCTATGTTGGTTGATTTAAGTGAACTTAATTAATCATCACAACATTCGTAATCCTAAACATGCATCTAAAATATATAATTCATATGTAGATGATCATAAATTATGTAAAGCATAAGCATTTTGATGCATATTGGTAGCTAGCATGACCCCTTGAATTCTTCAAGTCTTCAAAAGGTCTTCTTTTGCAACTTCATGTTTTCGTCTTACAACATCCCCTATCTTCAAGACTTGACCATAATTATGCAACTGCTAGTATCTACGATTAGGACTAATCTAGATAATAAGGTACAAAAATACCCAACGGCACGTAGACCGTATTTAGATTTACAAAAATACATCATGGTTCGCAGTCTGTATTTTCTATCCTAATCGGTCCCAGTGTTGCCATGTTATAAAACCTGTGATAGAATATACATTCCATTCATCAATTCACTATTTGTGAATGGCCCATGCATTTTACAACGATAAACAAGTAACAATGCATAAAACGCGTGTAAACTAGTAAGTAATTTAGATTGTTTATCCAATTAACATGCCTAACTAAAACTAGTCAAAGTTGTTTAACCAATTATGTAAATAAGCGCAATTAATCATTGAAGCTCCAACTAAATTCCGCGTCCATCATAATTAATCCAACTAATTAAGCTGGTAAACCCAATTATTTGACAAAATTGAATTTTGCAAATGCCGCTCAAAAACCAAGGCCAAGCCTTCAAGAATTTATTAAAATAATTAAAACCAAATTTAATTAATAATTAAAACGATAAAATAAGCAAACACGAAGCCAACCGCACTCAAGTGGCTCACGCACTACATGCGTGCCATATGGAAGCCAAGGTCGTCTCGCAACCCCGGACTATGCCGAGCCTGATAGCATTTGCTACGGGTCACCTAGTGCTAGGCACATGCCCACGGCTGCTTACCCCTTCGCACCAAAGCACCAAGCATCAATCATGCACTAACCCACGACCTACGCATAGCCGCACCAAGACTCGGTGTAGGGAATATTTCAAGTGTTAATCCCCTAGCTTGAACCTCACTGTAATCATACATTAAAGTACGGTGGCGTCCAAAGGGAAAGAAGATAGAGCAAAAGAGTCGCCAACAAGTTTTTTAGGAACTTGTAAACCGTTCACGAGGTGAAGGTTACACCCCTTAACGATCCAAGAGATCGTCAACTCCATAAGGTCTTGAACCAAATAAGGCTTCGGGGATGAAGGTACAAATCCAACCTAAAAGAGATTGAACCTGCCCTAATAATAGGCCTCTACTTTATTCAGGTCGTATTCATGTGCACTTTCTGATTAACATGCAATCAATAGGAATAACCCTAAACCTGTTTAATCTATGTTGGTTAAATATTAATACACAAATAAAACTATTATTGGCGATCACTTAAATTATAATTAAATTAATCCTAAACAAGATTATTAATCATCTTATTGAGCGTGATTACAAGTACCAATTCCCTTTAAACACGCATAAAAGGTGTGATCAAGCAATAACAATATATAATCAAGAAACATAATAATAATCAATAATAGCAATTATAATCATAATAATAATAATCATCAAAATAAATCATAAAAATCATAAAAATCATAATCATATTAAAGCATAATAATAGCAAGATCCTAGGCATGATACTAACAAGATTAATAACAAACCCTAGCATGTCACTAAGCAATAAAAATTCAATATTTAGCCCTAACATGATACTAACATGCTATTAGGAAGAACATAAAAGGCATCATACATTTAATCATACTTGATATTAAACTAGACATGATACTAGGAATCAAAATAACAACCTAAGCATGATCTTTATATCATAACATCAATAAAACCATTAAAGTACTTACTTTGATGCCTCGTACCTTTTTCTAATAACAAAATACACACGTTAGTAACTTCAAGGAAAATAATAATTAAAACAATTAAATTAAATAATAGAAAGAGAGATTTGGGACCAAACCCTCATAAATTAAACCTTTCACGTCTAGGGCGAAGGCAACTTCGAATATGGCTAGGTGTATTTAGATCTAATGAATGTGGAATTTTGTATGTAAAAGGCTAGTTTAGAAGAGAGAGAGAATAAGAATCGGTAGATTGTAGATGAATGAAAATTGGTTAAAATTAAAAAGAATAAGAATTGATAATTGTTGATGAGAACTGGTTATTGAAAACGGAGTTTTTAGCACGTTATTTTTAGAGAAAATCATCCAAAAAGATAAAATATCAAAATAGAGTTCTGGCGCACATAAAACAATGTTGGCGCTAGACGCCAACATTAGCGCCAGACACCAATGCTAGAGCCAGGCGCCAAGCGTAGCGCCAGGCGCTACAGCTGGCGTTTGGCGCTGATCTGGAAATTCACGCGTTTTCTTAAAATCAGATAGAAATTGCCGTACAGGAGGATAAAATCGTATTTTTCCTCAAAAATGCTCTTTGATTTTAATTAAAACTCTGAAAAGTCAATTTATCAATGCTAATTGAATTAGGAATGAAAAGAACCTTCTAGAAGAATCTAGAAGACTAAAACCATTCCTAATTGCATTAGGAATGATAAATCTATATTAGGCCCTCCCCTAGATCATTGGGCCGCATATAAGGCTCAAACCGGGTCCAGATCAGTAAACTGGCCATAACTTCCTCAATATTCATCGGAATTGGGCTTATAATATATCGTTGGAAAGCTCTTGCCAAGCCCTATCCAACTTCACCACTATTGGACCCATATCATGGACCAACAAACTGAATTGGCTGTTTTCTTAAAATAAGTTTTCAAAAACAGAGAGAAGAGAAAAGAAATTAAAACTATCCGCAACACTAGACTTTTCACACTTTCACTTCATTCGATTATGATTCGACGCGAAAGGTACACATCACTGGGTTTGGTTTTGGGGAGACACAAATGGGTGTCTACAATCGGCAATCTCACTTGGCAGCCGCATATGGGCTGCTATGCAGCTCGGTTAGCCAAGTGAGGCACTTGCCTCGGCTTGCGTGCCTTATCTTCGGGTTTCCAACCCGATTTTTGCGTGACTTAGCAATTAATTCTAAATTAATTTTAGAACTAATTTAATGAGTAAAATGAAAAATTAAACAAGTCAAACTTTAATTTAAATATCACAAAAAGTGCACACAACCAAAATTATTTTGAGGAACCATTCTTTAGTAAAATTGATTTAACTTGGCGTAATAAAACAATAAGAGCAATCACTCACTATTAATTTAATTAATTTAAATAAATCATGATATTTTGAAAAAATAAAAGGGAGTTGGATACATAAACACAAGTTCAATAAAAACTCTAAATTTAATACTTGTGAATCCTTGAAAAATCATCTTCCAATATGAAGATTTAATGAAATTTCTATCACAAGATTTAAACTTTATGATTTCAATCAACTAAAAAAATAATTAAATCAACAAAGTTCAACAAAAATTTATGGAATTTAGTAACTTAAAGTTTCAATCACTTAAAACAAATAAAGATTGAATCTTTAGTACTTGGAAGCAACAAAGAATAAACATTTCACACTAAATGCAATTAGTTTGAAATTACGTGAAAAATAAAACCAAATTTTCAAATACGAATTACTACCAAGTAATCATGCCTAATGAGGTTTAAAATTGCATGTAAATTAAGGATTGAACCAATTACATAACCACCATAAATATGCAACGAATTTTCAAGGTTAGAAAGACTTAAAATTTTTCATCAAAACAAAAAATCCTTCAAAAAGTGCATTTCAGATCCTTTTTTGGCTAAAACACAGTCCTGAAAGTTAAAATATTTCCAGAATGCCTATCCCACACAAAATTAACTATTTTTGAGCGAAAATCTGGGTTCAGGAGCTGAAGTCAGCTCTAATACGGGATTAAAATTAATAAAGCGAGCTACTAATCTAATTAGCAACTTAAAATGAGAAAAATTAAGCCATAAAAACACCTTGAGAAAAAAATTGATTTTAAAAATAAACGAGCGAGGCTCCGATACCGCTGTTGCGATTTGGTGAGTCCGACTCACCGCGGAAGGAAACCCAAACCATGACCGCACTCGCAATAAATAAAACCATAAAGCATAATTAACTTAATGACAAGATTAGGATAGTAATTATACCTTTGACGCGTGCTTCGCCCGACCTCAAGGGGCTCTTACTTTGAAAGCAAGTCTCAATAGTACGAAGACCTCCAACGGAAGTCCACCTACATCCCGACCACCGACAAGGGTCTAATGCCTTGGAGTTAGCCAGGCCCAACCAAAACCCGAGTAATAAATGTGTTCAATGGTTTTAACAATGGTGATGCCTTTTTAAAAACTTACTCAAGTGAACAATCACAAGCCATGCCATGGCTATTCATAAGGAAAGCTACCTTGTGAATTCTAATCATCTTTCAATGTGGGACTTTTTAACAAAAAGATCCCACATGGAAAGATTAATGAATTCAACCCTTAGTTAAATAAACCAAGGAGCAAGTAACAAGTGCACATGGTTCGGTAAGGACCACTTTCTCACTTGGTCGCTAAGGCAACTCACATGCATTGTGAGCTAACCATGTGTTACCCAACCTTGAGCCCCGAGTTGGATTCGGTTGGGCCACTTCCTTTTGGCCCGTGTCCGTGAATCGTCACCCAGGTCCACGGCCCCCTTTGCCACATGTCGTTGCCACCGTGGCGCGCTTCCAACGTGGCATGTTGCCACATGGCACGCTGCCACTTGGTGGCTGCGAACATGGTTGCTGCCAATGTGACTGCCACATGGCACGCTCCTACTTGGCGCGCTTCCATAGCCTTTCATGTGGCTAGGGTTTTATTTGTTACTTGAAGCATTTTCCCGTCTCCCCAAATCCTAAATTTTGGCTCGACAGTTGAGATTTGGTTTTGACGCTCCAAGCTCGAATTTCCGAAGTTTAAATATTATTTATTCCGTCGACTCATTAATTACTTTCAAATTAATCCGTCGTTTCGGCTCGTGAGTTGCTTGGGTGTGACTCAAAGGGTCCAGTCAAGATTAAGCTGTAATATTCATTATGCATTAATATTATTGATCGGAAGCGGCCTCCACCCAGGCATTCTAATCACTTGACCTCATTGATTAATTAGCTTTCTAATGATTCTGAACCCCCTATCGGAATAATACACTTGTTCGAAGGACACCATTCCTTTCAGACCTATTTGCCCGAGTGTTGCCATTATAATCCCTTATTACGGCAGACGTTTGACAACATCAAAGCGGACTAGTACTTAAATAATAGAACTCACAATACTCATGGTTGAGGGAATAGGTTCTGATAGCCATAATGAGAAGTATACTTATGATGCCTTTTAATCTCTTAAAGTATTCCCATAGGTCGATCCTGTATGGTTATAAACTAATACCCGTGCAAATGATTTATCACAATCATGTCCTTGTAGCACAAGAAACGGTGCTATAAATCAAACTACACACTAATCTCAAGTGGTCATTAATCGTCCATTGTTTAAATTACCTCGGTTAGGGATAATTTTTTATCATAATATTCAATGTTCACTTAATAGGTGTTTCCTTACCAAGACTGGTCTTGATACCCCATTTTGAATATTCTCATAATCGAATGGACTATTTGTTTAATCCTAAACCATAATTAAATAACAAACGGAGTAAGAAAATTGCATGAAATTTTAAATTACTCCAAAAACTTGAATGGTTCATCTTATGATAAATTGTTTTTTTCGAATGTTTTAAGAGTAACACTCTTCATAAAAAATTTATATAAATCACACCCATATTGTAGACACCCATTTGTGTCTCCCCAAAACCAAACCCAGTGATGAGTGCCTTTCACGTTGAATCATAATCGAATGAAACGAAAGTGTGGAAAGGTCTAGTGTTGCGGAAAGTTTTATTTCTTTTCTTTTCTCTTCTCTCTGTTTTTG